>VCRD01005678.1:19577-32652 GCA_006783055.1 Trinorchestia longiramus
TCTTTGACGTAGATAAGGGAACCACCACCTCTGTTGCTGTGTGACGGTTTGTCGACGTTGTGCAAAACGTATCCTTTTATTCAGATTTCCGCTGGGAGATGTCTTCCATTGAGATCTAGCCATGTTTCATTTATAGCTATGATGTAGTGTGACAACGTTGACGCAATGGCTTCAAGTTCCGACATTTTTGGTAGGAGGCTTTGTACGTTGCCAACCAGTATCTTCAGTTGTCCTAGTCTATTATCGTGTTGTGATAATGCGGTTTTATTCAAGGTATCCCAATGGTCGTGGTCAGGTTGCCAATTGTTTTGTGGCTTTGCAAGTGTTTCTTGCAGAGCCAGAAATGTCTGCTGCAGAGGTGAGGTTAAGTGATACCGATTTGTCGGGAGAGCTGTTCGTTTTTTGGCTTGTTTGTGTCGGATGCGCTGTTCTTTCCTTTTCCATGTTGGATAGCTGGGTAGGATACGTTATGTGAACGTAGTTTGTACGGACAAGAACGTGATATAGTTAAACTTTTTACTGCTTTCCTGTGTCTTCGAGGATCATTTAGTTCTGTGTTGTTTGAATTACAGTTATCCAAATTTTTTTTTCTTTGCTTTGTTGTTGCTCTGGACATATTTTCAATATGCTTGTTGAATTTTGTATATCGCCAATTTTGTGTTCCAATGTGATGGTTAGTTCAAGCGTGGCGATGGTCAGTAAGCTCCCAGCTTAGCTTGCCCGACTTTATTCAGATGGATTCCATCTTTCTTGAAAAGATAATTCTGTCCAGTGTAATGGGACATCAGGTCTAGGTACATGACGCTTTTTCCTGCACTTATTTCTCTAACCTTTTCATTAGTTAGTAGAATTTGGGGATTTAGATTCACATCATTTCTTCGCCGAAGAATGCTAGTTATGATAGCGTTCTTGGATTCGTTTTTCACTGTATGGATTAACGCTTCAAATTGTAGGGAAATTTCATCTTGGGTCTTGTGTTCTAACTCTCGTGTTCCGCAAAGAACTATAACTATGTCCTCCTTTTTGCATCGTAGATCTTCTACTAGGTAGACTGCTTCGGGCATTACTGTATAACACGTACTACGTATGGACAGAAAAAGTACCGCAAAAACCCACACAACAGCGATAATACCTCGATAAATATTTACATTCTTTTTTCAAAATTCCACGAAATAATGAGTCCGCGATAAACGAACCGCAAAGTAAAGAGGGAACACTTTATTTTCATCTCCAAGCAGGCGAAAATCGAGGCTCACCATGCACAAAGTTCTCTGCTGCAGCTTCCTGCTTGATGAAGTCATGCCTGCAACACAGTCTCTTCCATTCTGCATCTGTCAGCTCGTGCAACACAAGTGTACGCTTCATGCTGGCTGTGCAATCCAAACTGCAGAGGTTGTTTGGGAGTTACTATTGAACTGTCTAAGTTATGATGAAATAATTAATCTAGAAATAAAATGAAGACATGAAATTCAAGATATATATACATATTTAACCCTGCACTTTCTCTTTCCAAAAGGTATGTGTGACAAAGCAGATTCTCAATTTCCATTCAGACAAGAAAAATTTTCTATCAAGATATTTGCAATGCTGAAAATTCCCAACACTTATATGACAGATCCCCAAAAATATTTCATTATGCATGACTGTCACCTATAGAGAAGCTTAAAACAGAATGCTTTCTATGCAATTATTTTGAAAGGAATACTAGTTAAGATTAAAAATGTGCCCTATAGTATTATTTTATAAATACATATATACAGGGTGTCTCAAAAAAATGTACTCACACTTCGAATGACGAGATCCTTTATTTATGAACATACAGTGAAATAGAATAGCTTCGAATACAGAAGACAAATGTGATTCAAGAATCATATTCGCAAATGTTCGAATTGATGACCATTATTGTCCAGACAACGCTGATAACGCACACCAAGGGTGCGTTACATTTACATTTTTTTGAGACACCCTGTATTTGTGTCCTATTTCCTTCTTCAAGATTATTTGCAAAGTAGAGCTCTGAACTTGTGTTTCTTCTTATTAGCAAAATTACGTAATCCCCACAGAACCTCCATGACACTCGTAGCATAACTGCTTACAGAATACTACTACATCAGGTCTTGTCCAGAAGCATAGCATATACTAAAAAGAACTTTCACTGGATATTTCTTACACTCGCTTCTCTTTTCATTTTTATCATGTATGCCCCATAAAATTTCCCTACATTGATCATCTTTTATCTCCCATTCCCTTGTGAAGGTAGCAGGTGTTTTTCTAGGAACAAATACAACTGAATGCATTCAAATAGAACCAACAAACACAAGCTTGACTCGTAGCAACATAGAGTGACTAATCATAACACAATCTTAAGCATACTTGGAATGTGGTAACAAGATTGATGAGAATCTTTGAGAAAATATACAGAGCCTGAATTTTGAAAAAGCAGTAACCCTACTTTAAGATATAGGACCTAGGGAAATATTCACACTTAACAAACAAAAGAGCTTCAAGAAAATACATTGCTATGATTGACAAGAAATATTTTTTCCCTCTTTCTTTCCCTGAATGAGAAAAATTTGCCTCTGCTCATGGTTTGATTGTCATTCAATCATATTTATAAGAGTTCAATCTATTGACATTAAATATCAGATAAAGCATCTTTTCTTTGAGGCAAACATTGAAAAATTTTGTAAAGTGTCTTCATTCTCATCTGGTATAAGTCTTCTTCAAACTCTGTGGATCTCAGTATATATTGCTTCAACTCAAACTTATTAAGAGTTTTTCTGTTGTTATTCATTATTGATAGGTGTCTCTTACATATATATAAGATTAGAAATTATTTAACACCAAACACACAGTGATATTAGGATATTTATTGAAATTGCAATTCAATTTGCACCTAATTTAATAAATTTTCTTCTCATTGAAACTAAATTTGGAATCAATAAAATTGGCATTACTATTGGGTAAAAAATTGAATTGAATCTACTTCAGTTGGCAATAAATGCTTGTACAGAAATTTGGAGAACAAGAAAAAAAAAGGATACAAGAAAATCATATGTAAAATGTTGGGTATACAATACATACAAAATAAAGAAATGAAGAATACTAGGTTCATCTATGTATAGTAACATATCATTTACTTGACAAAAATGAATTTCAAAGGCATCAACTTCCAATGATTACAATGAAGTACTTGAAATACTTTGCAGAAATTTACTATTAATTAAAACCCATTTCGAATTAAATTGTCAAATAAAAATTCCACTTCGATTGCAAATTTTTACAGTTATTCAAAAAACTTATAAATTGATAATGTTCTATGGGACAAATTATAAAAAAAATTAATGAAATACTCGAGCTGCTGGCACATGCAAAATTGAAGCCCATACAAACTAAATATTACTGCTAAACAGCAGGTAGTGGCAGTGAAGAGATTATACCTCTGGCAACAATTATGGCCTTAAAGAATATTTATGAGATCTTTGCAACATTCAAAAGATTTCATTTTTGCCTTCCCTTAACATTGCAGCATTTTTTTTTCATTCCAACTTTATAATATGAGACTTTTTTGATGATAAACTTGACTAAACTGCAACCAATATTGTATTTGACGGCATATAAGACACACCCTCATTTCAGCTGGTCAGACTCAGAAAAAAACCCCTATGATGTAAAAGACGCAGGGCGATTTTTTGCCCCGGCGATTTTTTTTAACCAAAAATGCCCCGGCCATTGAGTATTTTACTATACAGTAAATTTACGACCAACTGTAGTTTGGTCTGTATTACTTGAATTTAATTCCTATTACAACACACACACACACATGCAATAGAGTGGCATCTCAGAGTTTTTCCACCTGCGTGCCAGGCTTGTGTGAGATAAAAATTCATCAAGAGCCACCCTGGGTCACTCCATGCATAACAACCAGCCAAAAGAGGGCATCACTGGGAGAGCCAGCTTGTCATAAACAGACCTTCATGCTTGACTGGTAGTCACATTCAAGTCAAGTTAACTGACTGTTCAAAGTCAAAGTCTCCTATTCTATGTATACTTTAGGAAATTTTTTATTCCATCCTCAACAATCATGTTGCATTCTTCATCCACCCCTACGTGGTAGCTTATACAAAATTCCTTTTTAAAACACCCAACGTTCCACTAGTTCTCTCCATACTGCTTCCAACCACAGCCATGAAGCTCTCATGCTTATATTTATAACACTAGACAATTCCCATGGAAATTCCATGATTTAGATTTCACTAATTTGGAATTATTATAAAGATAAATGTATTAAAGGTTCACAACGAATGATAGGGTTTTGAATGAATAATTTCCATTAATATATACAAAACTTCCATTCTGTACCGTATCATCCGATAACATGGCCGTGTAAGAGAAGAAAGCTAATAACAGACAAAATTGGTGCCTTTGGTATCCACAATACAATGTTTATAATACATGCTGATTTTCTGATATGGACACACAGATACAGAGAGATGGAGATACACTCTATTATATATGTAGATTCTGACAACAGATGATCCAATTGTTTCCTCTACTCCTCTGTTGCGCTGCATACATTACATAACCTGTTATTCCCCCTATTCCACCTCTATGTGCATCTATTCACACTTAATGCCTTACATCTGATGGCAAATAGGAGTTGGCTGCCAAAACTTCCATCATAAAACATTTGACACCTTCTACTGGGCACACCAAGTTTAAGGCGGTCTTCCCAGCCATGCTATGAATCCATTTGTTCAAATCATACCCTTGTTAGTTTTTAATTTCCTTCTTCCACTTTTTGCAATCCTAATCCAGTCCTCCACATCTATAATTTCTCAATAACCAGTCGTTCATAAGTCTCCTAATTCTGACACGAAAATTTTTGTGAATTTTCAACTCTCTAGCATGCCCCCAGCACATTTTCTCATGTACAGTTTCACCCAGATGCCATTAAAAAATTTGTTGAACCTTCCTTTTATTTTCCCTGTTTGATTTTCACTTTAAAATTTAACATGTCCTTCAACATTCTGTCAAAAAACAGATTCCACCCTAGATCCCCTTTCATAGTTTCAACAGTCGTCCATTTGAGGGCAAATAATGCAAAACACTCTATCCTATGCTGCAGCAACTACAACTTTCTGAGGTCTCCTCCAGTCCATGCTATAACGTTTATATCAAACGTTACACTAGTTACAGCAACATACTTACAAATTCCTCCAACATGTTCATACTTGTTTGCTCTATAATTGGCCACACTGCTTAGTCTTGCCCACCACTGCATAGCTTTTGCCACTTTCTCACCTTTTACTCCTGCATATAAATCTTCACTCAACGTATATCCTAGGAACTTAAATTCCTCAGTTCTGCCTATTTTAACTTATCCGATATTCCACTTTCGATCACTGTCAGTTTCATCACCATTTATACCCATAACTTTACCTTCACCACCCCAAAATCTTAACTTGAAATCTCTACTATATACATTCAAAATCTCAAGCATTCTTTGTAGTTCTTTCCCTGATTCACTAACCACAAATATGTCATCAACATATAACAACAAGTAACTCCGTTTCTCCTCTCCAATTTTTAATCCTAAACCACTCATTTTCAGATGGACAGCTAATTCTTCTGTGTATAGGCAAAACAGTTCAAGAGACAGAGTAAACCCAGCCTCACTCTTCATCGGCCTAGTCACTAAATTTCCGAGTTGGTAGATTGTACTTTTATTTTCATTCATACTATTCATTCATCACCAGCTTGGTCGACTGGTGAGCGAATCTGCTTGCGAGCGGAAAGACCCGGGTTCGAATCCCGCTGCCGACATGGTTGACGCGGCTAGAAATACGGCATGGGACTTGGGTAAACAACCGAATAATTATCGAAGTAATTATCCGACCCAAGAATGGGCCAGAAGGTTCGTTCCTATAGCCTCATTCTATTCTATTCTATTCTATTCATAATGTTCACTATCTTCTCCAATATTTTCCAAAGTGTCAAATAGCTCCAAATGATTCACTCTGTGATACACCTTCATATCCAGAAACAGCAGATACAGTTTTATTTTATTTTATCCCTCCTCTCAATGATTTCACTTACCACAAACGAAATGTATAGCTCTCCTAAAACCATTCTGTTCTTCACCCACTACTTTATGTTCTTCTAAAACATGTTTCATTCTTTCATTCAGAACACCACAAAAATCTTACTGTGATGGCCAGAACAATAGGTCTAAAGCTTTTTAGTTCTTTTGTACATCCAACATTGTGTAATAAAGCTACATTACATTTGTTTACCTCTTTTGAGACTTTTTCACTCCTCCATAGCTCATCAAAAGAACATTTCAACATCTCAATTATACTCTCACCACCGTACTTTCAGAACTATTAGGTATTTCATCTAGACCACTAGATTTTCATTATTACTTTTTTGAATAACTTCCTAATTTCTTCTCATGTAATTTTATTTTTTATATCTAACCCATATTTTCCAATCTGTAAATTTTCTGGTTTTTCATTTATCAATTCCTTATTCAACTCACCAATGGCTTCTCACAAATCCACAAATACTTTCACCATTTGTACCCTACCACTCACTTTGAATCCAACAACTAATTCAAGGGTTTGCACTTCACCTTCTCTATTACTACCTGGTATGAAATCATACTGCACTTTAATTACACATGGACTCTTTTTCATAAGATTTCCAACTTTTTGTCTCTCATCATTCACTCTGACCTGATGAGTCTTTACCATTTTTTGCTCAGCTTTGTACTCCACCCATACACTTGGCCATTCAACTTCCATAATCTAGTTTTGAAAACATTTTATGTATTTCATGCTGTTTCTTAATCAAAATCTTTCTTGTCATTTGTTCATCTTCTATCTCGTTTGTAAACCATGTTGCTTTTCCTGCACTTCTTCTGCACTTTACTTATCCAACCTACTCCTCTGCTGTATCATACAAATTTTTTGCAATCTCTTGTTCAGATCATTCATATTTCTTTTCTATCCCTTTTATATTTTGTAAGCTTTTACAAAATTCTTTCCAGTTAGCTTTTTTCAAATGAGACTTTTCTATCCCACTGTTCATCTCTTGCATAACCCTTTTTCCATTCCATTTGTACATCAGAAAAAAACATTCAGTGATCAGTATCAACATCAAATTAATCTTCATCTACATACATTTTTCTTACATGCCTTCTTGTTTTATAATTTACCAATACATAGATAATTACTGCTTTCCATTTTTTACTCTCCAATGAAGCAAACCATTCTCCATTGTGCGATTCAGATTTTCATACAAAATTCCTTAACAAAAATGAATCAATTCACACTCATTTTTATCTACCATCTCACCAGGTACACCAACATAAACATTCATGTATCCCATTAAGATCACTGGGAACCTGCCAAATGCTTGCACTACTCTTCCAAGTCTTGTATACTTCTCCATGTTCTCATCCTGCACTAATACTTCTATAGTTGTCAAGAAACATATAACCAGATTGATGCATTAATTTGATTGATTTTTCTCACACCTCATTGCCAAAATAACTCTTCTCTCGAGTGCACTTAAAACAAATTTCTTCCAAACTTTCCCAGTTCTTTCTTCACATTTCTTGAAGCTTCAGACTTGGACTTAGATTTGAGGGCCAGCATTAACTGTGGCCTTTGTAACAGCCTTCAATTTTCTCTCATACATACACACAGAACAGGGTGGCATCTCCAAGTTTTTCTCCTGTGAGCCACGGTTATTTAAATTAATTCCTCAGGGGCCATCCTGAGTCATTCCATGCAAAAGAACCAGCTAAGTGAGAGCATCACTAGGAGATCAAGCTTGTGATATACATCCTTCATGCTTAGCAGGTAGTCACATTCTAGTCCAGGAAACTGACTATTCAAACTCAAAGTCTCTTATTTCATGCATGTACTAAGAAATTTTTCACTGCATCCTCAATAATCATGTTGAATTCCTCATCCAACCTACAAGATATCTCATAACTGGGTCTTCTTCAACACACCTAGCATTCCACTGGTTCTCTCCATAATACTCACAAACCATATCCATGAAGCTCTCTCACTCATGCTAATATTTACAACATTCTAGAACCAAATGTTCAACAGTTTCCTCTACTCCTCTGTTACACTGCAGACATTACCTTGTATTCCCCTCATTCCATCTCCATGTATGCCTATTCACACTTAATGCCTTAAATCTGATAGCAAATGAGAGTTGGCAACCAAAACTTTCATCATAAAACATTTCAAACCTTAGTACAGTCTCACTGGCATACCACATTAAAATAGTTTTCCCATTCATACTATGTTTCCATTTGTTCAGGCCATACTCTTTTGTTAGTTTTCAATTTCTTTCTTCCACTTATTGCAAACCCACTCCATTCCTTTACCTCCATGACCTCTCAATAACCAATCATCCATAGTTCTTCCAATTCTAACACAAACGGTCTTCTGAATCTTCAGTTTTCTTGCATGCCCCCAGCAAATTTTCTCCCAAAGACTTTCACTCAGATTCCATTCAAAGATACATTTAACCCACCTTTTATTCTCCATTCGCTCAATTCTCACCTTATAATTCAACACAGCCTTTTACCATTCTTTCAGAAAACAGACATTGCCCTAGATCCCTTCTAAGAGCTTCTGCAGCCATCCATTTCGGCACGCCTAATGCCAAACACACTACCCTATTCTGTAGCACTTCCAACTTTTCAAGGTCTCCATTCCATGCCATAACATTCATGCCACACATTATGCTAGGTACTGCACATACTTCCAAATTCCTCTGACACATTCATACTTATTTGCTCTATATTTGGCCACACTGCTCAGCCTTCCCCATCACTGCATAGCTTTTATCACTTTTTCACCTATTGCTCTTGCACATCCATCTTCACTCAACATACATCCCAGGTACTTATATTCCTTAGTTCTGCCTATCTTAACTTTTCCAATATTCCACTCTCTATCTGTTAGTCTCATTACCATTTATAACCATGACTTTACTTTTATCTCCTGCAAATTTCACCCTGAAATCTCTACTGTATCAATCCACAATCTCCAACATCATTTGCAGTTCCTGCTCTGATTCACTAACCACAACAATGTCATCAGCATACAGCAAGCAACTCAGTTTCTCCTCTCCAACTTTCAGTTCAAAACCACTCATTCTCAGGCATACTGCTAATTCTTCTGTATAGAGGCCAAACAATAAGGGAGACAGGGTACAACCCTGTCTCACTCCCCTCACACTCCTCACCTGTCCCATCACTAAATTTCCCAACCGGTATACTGCACATGTATTCTCATCCAAGCTTTCCACAATGTTCACTATCTTCTCACTAAAAGCAATTTTTCCTAGCACGTCTAGCAACCTCCTATGGTCTACTCTATCATACGCCTTCTCAATATCCAAAAATGCAAGATACACCTTTTTATTTTCCTTCCTCTTTCTTTCAATTACTTCACTTACCACAAACAACTTATCTTCACCACATCTATCTCTCCTAAAACCATTCTGTTCTTCCCCCATTACTCCTTGTTCTTCTACCACATGTTTCTTCCTTTCATTTAGGATTCCACAAAAAATCTTACTTACTGTGTCAGCCAGAGCAATAGGTCGATAATTATTTAGTTCTTTCATTTTCTTATGTCCACCCTTGTGCAATAAAACTACATTACATTTATTCCACTCATCTGGGACTCTCACTCCTCCATATCTCATCAAACAAACATCTCAACATTTCAATTATACTCTCACCACTATATTTGTAGAACTCATATGGAATATCATCAGGGCCACTTGCTTTCCCATTTTTCACCTTTTTAAAAAAGTTTCAATCTCCACACTTGTAATTTCATCTTCTATTTTTAAAACATATTCCCCAATCTGAAGAGTTACAGGTTTTTCATCTATCAAAGGTTCATTCATTCCACCAATGTCTTCTCAAAAGTCCACAACCGCCTTCACCATTTGTCTGTGATCACTCACTTTGCATCCATCAACTACTAATTCATGGATTTGTACTTCATTACTTCTGTTATTACCTTGTATGAAATTATACCACTCTTTAATTCCATCCGGACCCTTGTTTTTGATATTTTCCACTTTTTGTCTCTCATCTTTCACTGTAGCCTCATATATCATTCTTTTTACCTTCTTTTGCTGAGCTTTGTTTTCATCCCATGCACCTTGCCATTCCACTTCTGCAATCCTATGTCTTTCAAACAATTTTTGCAATAGGCGTTGCTTTTTATTCAAAATCTTTTTTTTCATTCGTTCCTCCTTTATCTCTCTCGTAAACCACTTGGCTTTTCCAGTAAATCTTCTACACTTTACTTTCCCAATTATCTGCTCTGCTGTGGCATACAACATTTTTGCCATCTCTTTGTTCATGTTATTTACATTCCCATTTCTATTCCATAACATGTCTTCCTAGCACTTTATCAAATTCTTCCCAATTTGCTGCTTTCAAACACCACTTTTCCTTTACACTGCTCATTTCTTGCATAACCTCTTTTCCACCCCATTTGTACTTAAGAACAAGCATTCGGTGATCAGTATCAATATCAAATTCATTCTCATCCACATATATTTCTCTGACATGTTGTCTTACTTTATGATTCACTAACATATAGTCAATTGCTGCTTCCCATTCCTTACTCTCCTATTTATGCAAACCATTCCCTATTGTGATATTCAAATTTTCAAACTCATTTCCTTCAGAGAAATTAACCAATTTACGATCATTTTCATTAACTTTCTCTCCCAGTATACCAACATGGTCATTCATGTCTCCCATTACAATCACTGGGAACCTGCTTAATTCTTGCACTACTCTTTCCAGTATGGTATACTTCTTCACATTCTCTTCCTGGGCTAGTGGTCCCATGGTTGTCATATAACACACAACTAGAATGATACATTTATTTGCTTGAGCTTTTTCACATCTCATTACCAAAATATCTTCACTCTCAAGTTCATTTTCCACATAAATTTCTTCCAATTTCCAATTTAAAGCATTCTTTACAATCAGTCCTACTCCTCCACCCTTCTTCTGCCACTTAACATGACCTTTACCTATCATTTGATATTTATTTTCCTTACACACCAACCTCACCCTATCTCGCATCTGAGTCTCTACTACATCTACAAAGTCTAGTCTTCCCTTTTCAAATTCTTCTGCCATGTCATCAAACTTTCCTACCTTCCTTCCACATACATTTATGCATCCAAACTTTACAACATTATTAGTACATTCCTCTACTCTTTTTTCATCAACTTTCTTTCAGTCCATTCTACTCTCCATGAGGAGATGAGTGGCCCTGATCCAGCAAATGAATCTCTGGGAGAGTTTTGTCTCCCCTTCTTGCAAAAGGTGGACTCCATCTTCCAAGAAACACCCAGCCTGGATCAAATCATCTATATCCAGGAAGCTAGAACCGACCTCACACTTCCGTATACTCTCCGCTTTCATAGCAAGTATCTTCTCATGCAAATCTCTATTTACCTATTATCGCAACCATTCATACTCCTCATTACACGCTGATCTTCTGAACAAACTTGTGACAGCCACTCTGACATTCTTCTTTCGTTTTCTTTCAACCACTTTCATAATTGCATTCACTGTTGCTTCCCTTCCATTCTCCTCAAGCAGTCCATTTCCACCTGCTTGTACTATCACCATGCCTTCATTCATGTTATCAATTACCTTTTCAGCATACTCACAGATTTTTTTTACTCGTTTTCCTCTCATACTTGTACATCCACTACTTCCACCCATCCTTACATACCTATCAACATTCCTAACCATGCTATCCCCACATATTCTTATCACTGGCCTATCTCTACCTTGCATTCTTCTCTCTTTATCATGTTCACCTTTCATCACATCCATTTCATTTACCCTCCTTCCACCCACTTTTATCCAGGGACCATGCATCTTCTCATTTATTCTATTCTGTTCATCTACTCTATTCTTTTCAATCATTGTCCTTCCATTCCCTTTTGCCCAGGGCCCATTCATCTTCTCATTTACTTTACTCCGTTCATCTCCTTCACTTACATGCCTGATGCTATCATTTACATCACCATCCACTCTCCTTTTACTCCTTACATCTTCTCATCCTCTCAGCTTTCTTCCATTCTCCAACTCTCTCTTGAGAAACACAACCTCTGCTATCAGCCTTTTAATTTCCTCCTCCTCCTCCTTCATGTTTACATCAGCCATTTTCACTCTTTCATCCACCATACACTTCCAGCAATCAAACACTAATTTACTCCTCTCACTCTGACTTATCTCAGTCAAGCCCTTGCATGACTCCAAATCCACCCACATCTTACATGTCCAGCACTCAATCATGCTACGAGATCCTGTTTTCTTAGACTTACCAACAGCCATTCTGTGTCTAAATTTAGTAAAGCTAATTTGCTCTCACCTAGAAATAAGTACAACAGAATATCCAAAAAATATTCACCAAGCTAGAGCAGTCAGTCTAGCCAAGACAGTCAAGTCAAAATCAATCCAGCTAAACAGTCAATCAAGCCCAACTGTCAAACAGTCAATCAAGCCCAACTGCCAATTAAGCTAAATTGTCACTCAATAACTATCAATTGGTGCAATAGATCAAACCTCTGGTATTTTTTCAGTTCGATAACTGCACCTTCACAAACTTACGTTTTACCACCAATTCACCACGTTTTTCACCACCACGTCTTCCACACACCATGTACTGAGTGCCAATGGAGTGAATACCGAACCAAATATCTATGGACTGAATTCCGATGAACTTTAAAACCCAGCCAAACGCTGGCCCCAAAATCCAAGTCTGAGTTTAAGTCTGAAATGCACTAATGTTCATCACTGGACCACTTAGACTTACACTTAGACTTAGATCGAGGGCCAGCGTTTGGCTGGGGCCTTTGTAACGGCCTTCAATTCCCTCCAATACAAACGCACATACAACAGGATGGCATCCCAGAGTTTTTGAACCAGGGTCATCCAAACTAATAGACTTAGACTTAGACTTAGATCGAGGGCCAGCGTTTGGCTGGGGCC
>VCRD01005679.1:36254-49221 GCA_006783055.1 Trinorchestia longiramus
CAGTATACACGATGGCAGCATGCAGTGTACACAATGGCAGCGTGCAGTATACACGATGGCAGCGTGCAGTATACACGATGGCAGCGTGTCGTGAAACTAACGCCTGACCAGCTTAACTTTAGTGTTTGTTTTGTTTTGGTTACCTGACAGAAGAATTTGGCTATTTTTCTGTTACTTTGCGAAAATTATTGAGCGTTAAAATGTTCATAGGTTCCTTGAGTTTGTTGTCGCCATCCATCCCTTTAACTTCCACATAATATTGGTAAGAATTCAGTATCCTTCACAAACGAGAAATGCTATCCTCCTGCTGACCAACGAGTCACTGATAACCATGATAATGTGCTCCTTATCCTCTCAGTTCAGATGCTACTGATGTACATTCAGGAAGAGTGCATGTACTCAGTTAATGGCAGTACATGTACCCAGTTGTTACTAGTACATGTACTGGGTTGGTGGTTGTAAATGTACCCAGTGAATGGTAGTACGTGTACTCAGTTGATGATAGTACATGTACCCAGTTAATGGTAGTTATCGCTGCTGTCCAGGTCATAGCTGATGGTAGACTTGAGTAACGTTGGACTTGTAGTGGTAGGTGCGTGCTGTAAGTATGACTTGGTAGTACGTAAGATAGGTAGGTGTAGGTTGGTAGTTATAGTACTACAGTAACTGCGTGTCGTTCAGTGAAATACTTGACAGAAAGAGCTTCGTAAAATAAAGTGTCACGTTGTACATAGTCCTATGCTCATCTGACCTATACATATGTGCCCGTATCTGACACGTACCAAATATTTTGTATTCTCAAATATTGCTAGCTGTTCTTACTTATTATGCTGTTATTCAGTTTCATTTGGTTTTGTGATCACTCAATTCTGTCTCTCAGATTCGGTGGTCCTATTTCTCTTGTATCTACAAATAAATGTTGATTGAAATGTCTGTCCCACCTGCAGAGTTCAGTGTCAGTAGCTGCTGGGAATCACGGAGCTTGAAGTGTTTTTTTTTAATTCGCTATCAAACGTCTTGAAAAGAAAAAATTATGTATGTTTTCATGACTAGAAGCGACAGGCTCTTTTTCAACACAGATAGATATACATATATTTCTCTGGAAAATTGTTTTTTAATCATTTGAGTTAGTTTGATATGTAATTGAAATGAGGGTATAACTACTGGCTAATTAATTGCGGTCAACTGTTCAGGTGCGTAGGCGATGGTATGAGGATAAATATTTATTCTGGTTCTGAGCATGCGATAGCAGTATTCAGCCTCGCAGTTTTACTAACTTAACTTACTTGTTTCTGCCGTACTAAGTTTCATTTTCCAGACGTGAAATTCCGTGCTTTTCATATCAAAATTTTTAGGCCTTTCTTGGGTTGAAACATTTTCCTGAACGTGAAATTATTAACACTTTTGATAACATGTTCTGCTGCTGTATTACGTCACAATGCAAGTATGCGTACAAATGTTTTTGTGAAGCTGTCCACTCATTTTGTTGAGCACAAATTACGATAGAGTATCTTAACGGAGGAAGTCAGTTCCCAAGTTTGAGGTCTGTCTGGGTCCTGTTCATGACGCGTGTATGCCCGCGTCATTCTGGTGCTATGTTTATCCTAAGCGTTTAAATTCACACTTTCCTCACCATGACTTTCGCTGAGATTGTGTCAGTTGGTTAGTGTAATAAATTTACGTTAAGGAGCTTCACTAGCTCTACTTATTTCTTTTGGTCAGTCTTCGTCGTTACATTTTCGTACCCGTAAACTGTAGTGTTTAACGTAGCTCGATTCCTTAAGCCTCATCCAGTTTTACTCACTGCATTTGGAGTTTGTTTTTATGTTACTTTCCTTCATTTTGTTGAAATGAGTACACCGAAGAATCTACTTTCTTCTGGATGTATTGCAAGAATTTATATTCTTGTCCCTGTACAGAACCGGGGAGTTTGTCTCTAGTACTCAACCGCTGCTTCAGAGCAAGGAATTTTTGAGTTATTATGTGATCTTTTTTCTGTGGTTTGAAGTGCTAACTTAGTTGTTAAATTTTTCATTCTTTACCATAAACTTATTACAATTGCATAATGTTTCTATATGGTGCATTGCTTGTCTCTATCGTAATTTCACTTGGTTTAGCTTACTGGCGTCACGAATTTATTTCATTTAATGCTCCGTGAAAAATTATATTTTCTTTGTTATAATGCTTACGATTATTTGAGGAGTACGCGTACTCTGCAATTTCAAAATTTCGATCCGTGAAGGACAGAAATTTTTGAAAAAGAGAGAGAAGAGAAGGATCCTCTTCTGTGTTAAATAGTTTTCTCATGTACAGTCGCTGTTAAGTGATCATCCTCTCCGTATAAAGAATGTGCATGACTTTCTATATCATTTCCCTCTTAAATTAATGAGCTGTTAATATATTTCTTCACCTTTTAATGTTGATAATCATGCTGACTAGCAGTCATCTCTAGTACATTCAGGGCCGGCGGCTGTGGGTGATATGGGCCCGCGTCATTGTGGCTGCTGCGAAGTTAATTTCTTCATTGAATATCTATCATGAAGTTGTATTTAAAATTAGATGACTGCCTCTTGATACCGTGCATCACTGCTGAGATCGCTTTTACTGTGCTTGTGGTGGTTAAACCAGGAATATGATAATAATATGAAATGATCTGTTAAGAGTGTTTGGGATACCAAACAGTGCTTCAGGATATCCCCTACACTTCACTCATGCATGTACGAGTGCATAGTAATATGGCAATTAGAGTGTACCATATTACTATGCCTGAGGGAATATATCTACACCAGCAACCAAGTCTATGTGTAAATTTGTGTTCGAAGTAGAGGTGATTTTTCCTATTCCGTTTCTTGTTTTCTGCTTGGTTGGCTCAATCAGCTACTGGTTATATCAGATTTTTGTTCCATTTCTTTTGTATTTGGTATTTTGCCTCTTTGTGATCGTGGCGTATGTGGAGAACTTTTTACAAGTGTATATTAAATTTTATTGTGATTGCTTAGAAATAGGAATGAACGCGTAACGTAAGAGTTGGTTTTCAATTTAGTCGTCACTTTCAATTTTTGGGGGGATTCTGATCTATAAGATAATATAGAATTGACTGGGAGTGATTGTTATTTCTGTGATCAAAGAAACAAAAATGAAAACTTAGTTTCAGTCCGGTATAGATTACATATAAATTGGCTTCTCAATTCTTGATGTTATTGACTTATTTGAAGTAGTGACTCGCACATAATTTGGAAGTCTGAGGAAATAGTTTGTCAGGCAGTCCATTAGCCTGCCTGGTTCTCTGCATCACAAGCAGGATAACTTTTGAGTGTCACAATGAGACTCGAACCAGCACCTGACAACGGAAGTAAAGCCGCATAACCACTCTGTTACAGGGAATAATGTGTAGCAACAAGTTATCACTAAAAGGGTTGAAAGGAATTGAAAGTTAATGTATATCAGAAGGATTTTATTTTTCATAGAATTTTACAAGTGACTTTAACATTGAACACTGGTAATGCTGTAGCCGTGCATAACCAAATTCTTTAAAGTATTTTGTTCATTCTTGCTATCAGTTAATATGTCAGCAGCTTTCTGTGTTGGTTTGTTACTTTTCTTTATTTGTAGTTTTAGACGTTGATGGAGGAAGGGAGAGCCATCAAGGTAATAAATGCTGTTTGGTTCAATTTACACATCAGGTAATAGAATGCAAAGAGATTCATATAGTCTGTTGATTTCAATTGTAATAAGAGCTTTTTTTTTAATGATAAGATTATAAAATCACTATCCATGCTATAACAAGTTCAAATATTATTCTATTATACGTACACATTCTTTGAACATGATTATTTTTACATGTTGGGCATACATCAGTTTATGAATAAAATTTCTTAAATCTTTCAAAAAAGTTGACACTGATATTGAGTCACTGTATCTCTACGTATATGCAAATTCATAATGGACATATTACCTCTTGGCTCTCATCAAATAATTGAGAGATTTGTTTAATCAACAGAAAAAGAACGCAATGCAAGGTTTCAGAAAATAAACTAGGTTAAAATTTTAAGTTTGAATCACTCAATTAATTGTTATATCCCTCAAAGTATTTGTTAAATGAATTCAATTTTTTAAGTTGATAGTTAAAATATATCTAAATGCTGAAAATGAAATGATTCAAGACAAAGTTAGTAACTAATATTTTAGAGTTTTTCACTTTTTTGTATTTTGGTGTTTACTATAAATGAATTGAAATATCACAACATACCCGGTCGAGGAGAATTTAGTTCTGTGATAGATTCTGGCAACATTCGTTGTTTTCTTTCTGCCAGTGTGACGATTGTAGTGAGGGTGAGAAAAGTTAAATTTCAGGTATGTGGAAATTTATTTTTTAGGAAGACATATATCATAAATTGTGCTGTCTGACAATTATCGTTGGAAGGACTAGGAATGTGTCGAGTAAAATATCAGTGAACAAGTTTGTGCGGTCGAGTTCGATGAAAAGTGCCTTCCGAATTATCAATGAGCTTGAAGATTACGGTAGTAGTATTGTTGCTGTACGAGCTGTAAATTGGTAGCTTTGGTTTAATATAATTGTATACATTGTAGAATATGTGGTTGATACATATACTTATTCTATGAATATAGTTCTAGTTGAATTAGAATTTCGCCCTCGGTTTCAAGTGGCTGTGTTAGAAGAAGATTAAGTTATGAAACTCTAAATTTTTACCCTAACATATACTAAAGCTTCATCAAGGACTTCTCTGGACTCTAGTATAAATGTACACGTTTTCATATAAATCTGAATTCATTAAAAAACTTTTCTCGCATGGGACAAGATTTATTAACTAAAATATGTGGTGTCGGCATGGAAATATTTAGGTGTATCAATAGTATTTATATCAAAGTTTCTAAATTCATTTTGATTGACATTTTCAAAAATGTTACAATTTACGAGGCTACTAAACCAATAAAAGATTAGAACTTTTGATATCTGTATCTATAATGCTGGTGTATACATTTATTGTAGACACCTTGTATGTATAAAGATCTTTTTCCTCCTATTGTAGTAGAGACTTCAATTTTAAGGTCAATCATTTTGGTTGTGCATCGTTTTATAATAATATCTTTGTTTCTCTTGTCAAAATTTTGATGCAAATTCATGTCACATGTTTGCATTTCTATTATTCATGAAATAATATGAGGGACTGATTTAAAAAGCTGTTATTCAAAGAAAAAAAAGACATGTGGACTAGAATCATGGAACTGCTAGATGTTGCTTGTACTGTGTAACTTGTGTGCTTGAATACCTGTGCCAGCATCATGTATGAAGTGCAGTGGATGAAGAATGTAACATGATTGTTGTGGATCCTGTTAAGAATTTCCTATTGCATGCATGGAGTGACTTTGAATTGCCAGTCATCTAGATTTGAGTGTGACTACCTGCTAAGTGTGTGTCTCTGTACGATAAGCTGGCTCTTCCAGTGATGCCTTCACTTGGCTGGTTCTTTTGCATGGTATAACTCAAGGTGCTCCTTGAGAAATTATCTTAGGAGCTTGGCACTCAGGGATAAACTCTGGGATGCCACAGTGTTGTATGCAGGTTTTTTTTAAAAGGAATTAAAGGCCTCATGTACAGCTGGTCTTAAATTATGGTTATCAGTATAACCTCATATATCACTAAAGGCCTTGGCAAAGATGAGCTGGACTGGGTGAGGATTGACTGCCAGTCCTAAATGTGTGGAGTTGAAATGATTTATGGATTTAACCCTTTGGCTACTGTTGGGTTAATGTCCCAAACAAACTTTAAAAATTATTCCCTCTAGTCCCATATTCGGAATGTTACATTCAAAATTATGGTAGAATTACATAATAATTAGTAAATATGCGTGGTCATTTAAACAATATTTTGATCAGTATGACAATTTTACCATGGAAGGGTTAAATGACTTTTTGAGCTGTATTAGTTTTCTATTCCTTGATGTCTAAGTGGTCAAGTTCATATGTTTTTTACTTATGGCAGAACAATACATGCCTGGTAATAGGAAGCCTGTGTCATACATTTAGCTAAGTGCAGTGTGATATTTAGTTTAGATGAGACCTAAACAGGAAGATTTAAAAGTCTCTCTCTCTGTTGGAACTTTTTTAATTGTCTACTCTAGAAAAAAGGAAATTTGAGATGTGAGCTGACAAAGATTATTAGTTTAAACTTGCCTAACTGTAGGATATGGAAATATTCTGATACATCTTGTGATAATTTTGGTCTGAAAAATGTACACTGACACAAATGCATGCATGTGTGTATTTTTAGCATTGGCTGATAAAGTTTATATCATGGGTGAAGTTAAATGATTTTTTTTCTGTTGCAGATAGCCCATAATGGCTCCTCGTAAAGGAAAGGTAGTCAAAGAAGAAGTTCAGGTCTCACTGGGACCTCAAGTTCGTGAGGGAGAGACTGTATTTGCCATATGCCATATTTACGCATCTTACAATGACACATTTGTGCACGTCACTGACCTATCTGGGCGTGAAACCATTGTTCGTGTTACTGGTGGTATGAAGGTCAAAGCTGATCGTGATGAATCTTCACCATATGCTGCTCTGCTTGCTGCTCAGGTCAGTGTTTATTTCCATGTTAATCCTTTTAGTCATGTTTGACCTATGAAAGTATCTAGATAAATCTTAGCTTCTATGTAAACAAGACAAAGATAATTCTGAATATTAATGCAATATCTTTATGTGAGAAACTGTTTCTGCTGTTGATAACTCACTGAATTCAAGGATGTACTACTAACAAGTATTAAGGTAGTATCAATGATTCAGCCACAGCTTTTCTAGTCAAAAAAGGATATTTTCTACCATGTACTCTGTACAGGAAAGCTCTGTGGTATTTTATGAGTTTATTACCACTCTTAAAATCTGTACTCTGACTCCTCTTAACTCTTTCAGTACCAGCAGTACATGTATGTCCCAGTAAAAATTCTCATCTCCTGCATGCTTTTAGTGTTCGCTTGCTTAACTCTTTCAGTACCAGCGGTACATATAACCCACCCCATTTGGGGGGTGAGGGGAGGTTGGAGGGTCACCAAAAATTTTTGATAACTAATGTGAACCCATAGACCATGAATATGTGCGTGGCAGTTCTGTAAATCTTCCCAATTTTTTGGTACTGAAAGGATTAAAGGCTACTTTTCTCTGGAGGAACTTTTATTCTATTTTTCCATCTGGTTTGAATGACTTAATTTTACTTTGTGGCATTTTGTGGCAAAATTTATGAAGTGTAAACCTGTGAATAAAAAAGTACTTTAGTGGCATTTCATGATGTTCTATACAAGCTTGATCTAATGAGGTACTACAGCTATGCAGGTCTTGACTTGTAGTATATAATTGTTTGTACCTTAACTAAGTTATTAATACAAATTGAATGTGTTGACTGTAGCTCATTTTAAGCTTTAAATATATTTTACAGAACAGTAGGAGTGTTTGGTGTTGTGAGAGGTGTTTGTTTGTTATACCTGAACTTTTATGGTGCTGTATGAGGGTAATTTTTTTATTTGTATCATGTCATGGATGGCATTTATGAATGTTTCTCCTCTCTCAATTTAAATACATATTTTGTCAAAAGCTTTAGTTATTAATGAGCTTTTATTGCAGTGAAAAATATCTGCTCACAGTTTTCTTTTGTTCAGTTGCTGATTGTGTAACAACCTTCATAATGTACTATCTGAGTTATCAATTAATCTGGTCGTTTGTGAAACATAAAACCAATTTATTAGACTAATAAGTGAAATGTATGACTAGTCTATAAACTCATAGAATGACCTGAGTTAGTTCATGATAGAAAAATTCTGCACTCTCAAATGTGTTAAAGTATAAACTCGTTACTGACAACAGTTGTTTCCCGTCACACACAGGACGTAGCGGACAAGTGCAAGACGTTAGGAATCAATGCCCTGCACATCCGTATCCGTGCTACTGGTGGCAACAAGACAAAGACTCCCGGCCCCGGCGGTCAGTCAGCCCTTCGCTCTCTCGCGCGTGCCGGCATGAAGATTGGCAGAATTGAGGTGAGCACATGGTGGTCGGCAGTGTTGGTGTGGCTGCAGCAGTTGAGCTGTTACGTGTTTTGCGTCGTAACCCTTTATCAACCTAGTTCTTTCTCCAATGAACGAAACATAGTGTGAATTACTAATTATACTCACTCATTCTTTATGGAATTTTGTTCAACTTCAGAACGAAACATTTGGAATAGAGCATTGAAGTGAATGGTTTCTAATGAACTTTATAGAGGATGCTGGCCGTTAAAGGGTTAACTAGTGTACCCGGCCGTCAAAAATGACGGCCGAGATTTTGTAATAATACCCGTGTCATTAAAAATGATGGCAAATACTGTTGGAAAGATATTAAATGAAATTACATATAAGAACGCAATGCAATATATTAAGTTTTATGAATATTTTCAAAGGACAAACGTTTTAATCGAGTATTTCTTTAATGATAACATTCCTAGTGAAAACTAAGACACTTAGTTTTCTACTGCTGCAATTTACTCTGCAATTCGTGTCATATTCGGGTACAATGTACACGAATCATAGGGTAATACCCCGCCGAATTCGGTATCCACGATACGGACTCGAGTATATAAGGCTCTGGATCTCTAATTTTTTTTTGGAAGTGACACGAAACATAAATAAACGTATACATAAATATATATATATATATATATATATATATATATATAAACATACGACGGTCATTCTCAGTATTGGATTAGATACTTTTAGTGGGTAGGGCGCCCACTGTTATCCGTAGTACAAGGGTAATTAACCCAAGGAGGATAAAGATTTTTCTCGACTGATAAGATGTTTCATTAATTGTCACTCAACTTTCATTTAATATAACCCAACTTTTTGTGGTTATATTCGAACATAAGACTAAATTGAATAATTTCTAATATACTCAGGTAATGACTGGAGTATAAAAGAATTTATACATATAAAGATTTTGATAATGGAAGTTAATTATCAGCTTTCATATATATAAAAGTTTTACACGAATAATAAACTCCTTAAGATTTTATTATGGCTTAAATTTGTGAAAGATAAAGATTAAATCACATTTATTTTTCGTTGCAACATTTTAGACGCCCCAAATAAAACCAATTATACTCACCATTATGTTTTCCAGGACGTAACACCCGTGCCGTCTGATAGCACCAGGAGGAAGGGTGGTCGACGCGGTCGTCGTCTGTAGTCGCGTTGTTGTCTGCAGTAAACCGTCGATCTAACATCTCTTTCATTTATACTTCCTTATGTCATACTACACGTAAGCTTGTACCGTCTTAATGGATCCTCAAGCCAGCACTGCACTCAACAGTTCTAGAACTCTGAGAACATGTTATGGTTCTGCTTGTTTACACGCTGCCCGCACTGTCATCAGCCAATGAACAGCGTGTGCTTGTGTGCTGCCCGCACTGTCATCAGCCAATGAACAGCGTGTGCTTGTCGTGCATTTACCTCGAGAAAAATGTTGTCGATTAGAGGGTCAATCAGACACATTCTTGTTCACTTCCACCTGTTGTCATCTTGAGATATATCATCTTGATATCACTGTCTGTTGAGGAAAAATCCCGTAATGAATTGCTTTGTGGCGTAATGGTTTTAGTGAGATCAGATAACCTTATGGGATTAAAATTCATGCCTGTGCTCAACGATGACTTTCAACAGGAAGATAAACATGCGTTGTTTGCCTTCAAATGTTGAGCCTGGCGCCCCAAAGTTAAGGTAGAATTCCAGAGCTCCTCCCGGGGGGCATGCTGGTAGTATCAGCGTGCCTTGGGGACTTGGCGTTCCTCAGAGGATCCCCAGCTACCCATAGCTGAGTCAGCATTACTTACGAGGTCATAGTTTCATGTGCACTTTGCAATGTATGTTTTTTCTTACTCGATTTGAATTTGTCTGATAAAGGTAACTGAACTAGTGGCGCTGTCTTGATGATGTGGGAGTGGAGAAAAATAGCGTAGTCTATTTATCCTGTGCTTCTAAGGTTTGGGGCCTGTAGGATCGCATGCCCAGCACACTCAGAAGGACGTAGTTCTGTGCACTGCAACAATTAGGTTGCAGTGTGAAAGAGTTGCTCATATTTCAGTTGTTTGACCGGTGATAGTATACGTGTTCTGTTCAAAATATTTGACATAGGGCATTCAATGGTAACTGAAAAGACGCAACGACCAGTGACGCTGGAATGCGCTTTTACCCAAGGCAGGTAAACTTCATAACATTTTGTTACGTTCTTCGTTGGTGTCTGGGAAGTGTTGAATCATTATTGATTGAATCGGTTCATTATTCCTTATTGATTTGAAATTGTCCGAAGGAACTTGTCTTCGCTATCGTAACGACCAGAGTAAACAAAAGAGTTGATATACCGAGTATCTCCATGACTTGTGTGCCCACATGATACGAGTAATGCGCATTACTGATGCGAATATATTCACTTGTCTATTCATTTGATCACTTGTAACTTGACTATTAATTCACGCTCGAACAAGTGGTTCGCATGTGCATTGTTCATGTTCACTCAATTTGCATCACTTTTGATCCAAAAGCATAGTTCCTGTTTAATTATGATACTCTGTAACGGAAAGTTTATGCGTTTCCTCATTGCGTTGGTTCTAGTTAACATAGTCCATTCCATAAATTTCTAAGCATATCTTCGCGATATTTGTTGAATTCATAATCTGAATTAACTTTATTCATAATCTGAAGTTCACGGTCATAAGAATTTGTTTAAAATAATACGTTGGGATATTCTAGCAATTTATTTAGATACGTACCACGTACTGTGTACACGCGTATGCTATATGGTGGGAAAGGAGGCATCAGGTTCTATGGAAGATTTGTCTTCTTGCTCACGTCGTTCATGGACTGCAGAACAAATCGGCTTCTACATCATAACTCATTGTTGAATTGTTTAGCTTCCACTGAGAGACAACTCGCCATGGCTTGTAGATATCTCTACTTTTTATCGTCTGAGTAACAATTGATTAGAGAGTGAAGTTTGATATAAATTTGTGTACCTGAAATCGTAACAAGACTATCATTATGAATTGTCACTCTGCTGTGCAGCTGGTGTGTGTAAGGCTTTGTAGAAAATAAATACATTATATCGGATACGAAAAACTAAATTTTTGTGGTTAAAAAATTATATTTTTGTTTGTTTGCTTTTGGAAGTTTGCTTTGTGATGATGAATTTATGAACTAAAGCGAATGTCAGTTTAATACTTGTAGTGTATCGTACCTAATGTGTTACTGCTTTAGTAGAGGCTCTCATCGAGGAACACAAATGCGACGCTTCGCTTCTCTTCCACTGAATTTTTGGACTCTATATAAATTTGTTAAATTTCCTAAACTTGCATGTTCAGTTGGGATTCCCATCCGCACCCTTGCATCGACAACCACCTGCAAATATACGGAGCTGAGACATGCAGTGCGATCTGACCCTGTTGGGACGTTGCCTCGTGAATTCTGTTGTGTTAAATTGAAAAGCTGGAATTCTGAGGGCAGACAAATTGTCTTTGTGATACCGAAGCTTCTATTAGAATCAAATGTTGGTAGCAAGCGCGAGTTTTTATATTTAATGAACGAGATGGAGCCGAGTGATGTCGATAGCACATCTACGAGCATCAGCGAATCTGCAAGACAAGTTAACTCAGCTGAATCGGACGGAACTGGCATTACTCAAAATGATGCAACTTTTCACAAAAAACTTGATGAAACGGGCGTTTTCATGGAAAACAAAGCAGAAGCTAGTGAACCTTTCGCTTCTCCTGAAGTGATAGATTGTGAAATATCTTCTGTTGGTGATACCGAAGTTACTAAATCAGCTGAAATGAGCTTGCAGTCATCGCCCAGTGTTACTAAAATTCTTCATTTCGAAAATGAAGCGACCATTGAGGCTGGCAATTACTTCCTGCAAGAAATGTACACGAATGTAACGCCTGTTCATGTTGAAGGTGAAGTTCTAAACCTTCCATTACTGGATGAAGCTGAGATAGAAACTAGGTTAGCTGAAACTGTTACTACTGTTGAAATGAAGAAACCGTTTTCTTGCAACTACGAGTCTTCTTTTTCAAGAACAGGAGTTGAATTGTCTGCGAATGATGGCTCCGATGAAGCCGGAAAAGAAGACGAATTTGCAGGCCTTGGGAATCTTTTTTCTGGGAACTCCCCAGCAATATCACTACCGTTGGTGAAGACTGACAGTTCTATATCTGACGACAAGGGGAGAAAATCAAAGAAACAAAGGAAGAGGAAGTCCAGTAGTGCCTGCGTCCCTCGTCCTAATTACTTCCTGGGCATCCCCGTGTCCAGCCCGCAGGTGAGTTCCCTGGTTACAGGAGGAATGATTCATACAGGGCGCGGCAATGTAATTTCCTTTTTTCAAAGGAAGATCCTTACTAAAAAGGAAGTTATGTAGCCGCACGCTGTATAAGTAATCTTCTCAAACGTCTAGGCTGATACAATTTCGCATGTACTGACCTGCGAATACCGAACTCGTTTAGGTGTGAAGCTATCTAATTTTTTGTGATGCTTCTTAACCCTTTAGCGACCAAGTAGACTATTCGGTCGCCTTTCACGGTCTTTGGGAGAATTGTTCTAATATTTAAACAATGAGCAATATGAGGTTGCTACTAGGTTTGAACGCTTCGGCATGTTACAGCGTCGTTCTTTTGGCGGCCTGGCTCTCAGCATGCTTCATTGCACCAGTGTACAGACGGTCTTTTTGAGCTCAAATGTAGAAACTAGAAAAACCAATTGGTCGCTAAAGGGTTAAATCATATGTTATTCTCAAATTTGGGTTAACCTGGGGAGTACACCAAACTGGCTTCACTGATGTCTGCACTACAGTGCTAAATTGACTTTATATCGGCGGAGAGGTGATTCTTTTGATTACATTTAATCGTGATGTCACGAAACTATCGAGTTTT
>VCRD01005681.1:0-14719 GCA_006783055.1 Trinorchestia longiramus
CCTTGCATTCTTTGCAGTACCTTGTTTTCGCTTTTGTGGCTTTTTCTGTATTTTGGTTGGACTCCATTTTTTGGATACGTCTAGCGTCTTGGGTACGTCTAGCGTTTATGAAGCCGAACGCGGATCTGCTGAAATAAATCTATAAATTTGTCAGCATTTCAATGATAGGGTGAAGTATCTGACTTATCTTTGATGATTCTCTCGCTATGTAATAAGAAAATGACCTATGTTCACTCTAAAAACTAACATTTGAGTATAGGATGACGAGTTTAGTCAGGTGCTTTGTTTTTTTTTCAGTGTCGTCTGGTATATCTGAAAACATACTGTAGCTTTAATGAAGAACATAAGATGAGGTACTATGGCCGGTTAGCTCAGTTGGTTAGAGCGCCGTGCTAATAACGCGGATGTCGTGGGTTCGATCCCCATACTGGCCAGTGATATTTTAAAATGTAAGGAAAACCTTTCAAGTGGGATGAGTCACTCATTGATCTCACTTGACAGATCCTATGCTTGAATTAGTGAGATTCGTCACTCGGTGCTATAACAGTGATTAAGTCTATCAAAGCGCCATGGTGTTGCATGGGTTTCATTAGTGTTCCGTTGGACTGTGCCTTCATGCAAAAAGTTCATTGGGTTGAGATCTGAGAATTTTGGAAACCCAGTCACCAAACATGTTCGTCTTCATGAAATGCTTCAGCTTGTTTATTAGCCTCGTAGATTTCATCGGCCTCTTCTCCTCTACCCTGGTAGTCTGTAACTGCCCTCTTGTCGTACACTACTTGTAATGTATGTCTTCGTCTCCACATTGTTTCATGAGAGGTCATCGACCTTCATCTCCCTCACTATTACCCTGATTGAGATGCTGTGGTCATCTGGACTTCTGCAGTAAACTGTGCGTCCCTAAAACGACCCTCTCGCAGATGTTACTTGGTGGTTATGGTTGAAAGCTACCAACTCTCGTCGAACTTTCCTTACAAAGCTACCGTTGACCTTAACACGTTGACTCCGAAGTGGTTCGCATGTGTACCACTTAGGTTAGGTTCTGTAATTTTTTCAGATCCTCCTAATGACTATGCGTACAAAGTGAAGTTTTACACCAATCAGGCAATCGGAGGCAACGTGTTAAGCTACTTGGTAATTTTTGAATGACGGTGACACTAGGGTCAATTGATGCCTGTACTATGTACTTTTCCCATATGGCTGAAACGTTACACTTCACTGATGTTGTCACAACGGTACGTAACGATAGTGCTGACGCTACTGATCAACGGATATATCTTGCTTTACTGCTTAAGCTTGTGCTAGGGTAGTCTTCGCTAAAATTTCACCGATATATTTTTGGGTTAACAAGGCTTCTTAATACGGAAGAGAAAAAATCCGATTGCACCATAGTACGTGCTACAATTCGAATAAAACCTTACGTCAGTGCTGCTGTATTTTGTTTAATCAAATTGGTACTGCATCTGCTCTTGCTGAAATGATGTCTGCAAGTTTTCATATAGCTCTTGCTTGCATAACGTTGGGTTAAATTGATCTCTCTAATGGTTTTTGCTTTCGGCTGTGTTCGTTGAGTCATCGGCCTACCGCTGCTTTACTGATTTTTAACTGCACCTGTAACGTTACTACCTTACAGCATTCCATTTTCTTGTAGACTTGAAACCTTTCAGGTTGTGACTTGCAATCTGCCTGCATACTACAATGTGATTTTAATTTCACGCTTGTTTACCATATTACTTTGCTGAACTTGGTTCAGGAGGTTACTTTATTTACGGAGGTAAATACCAAACTACCCTTCGATGCCAAACATTCAAATTAATGTAAGTTAGTACTAGGTATTTCACCTACGAATTTGTCATCTATACATCATTAAAAGCTAGTACATGCGACGGTCTCCGAATCTTTTCATCTTATGATTCGTGCTGTTGAATGTTTCTGCTTTTTGCCTTCATGAATTGGAAGTTTTCTTACAGCACTTGATGTGCAAAGTAATTTTCCGTCTCGTTGAAGAGTGTGAAGTCTTATCGTCAAACTGCTTGTTAAAAAAAGGACTGTAAATAATTTTATATTGATTAATGTGTTTCTAAAGCAAAGCTGATATTGGTGAAAACCCACGTTTCGAGAACGTCTTTTATGGGATGGATGGATGGATGGAAACAATATAGAATATAGAACGTTGAAACAGGCTCAATCGTCAATTTATTCAATAAAGCAAGAGAGATTGGAAAAAACTTGGCACATAAATTTTCGATGATGAAATTCCTTGGATTTTACTTGTTCCGTACTAGTTTAAATTAGTCTTGCGCAAATCTTTTCCAGCTATTATGCCGTGTATGGAGCTGGTCCGTAATGAGTTGTATAAATAGCATAACCTTGGGTTGTGTTTGCTACTTCTATACCTAAAAGCAGCACAGCAAGATTTTAGATTCTATCGATAATAAGCTGACATGATTGTGGAATCGATTAATATCCACCAATTGAAGCAGGCTCAAATAACATTTTAGTTTGGCCAGTGTGTATCTGCTCATCCTGTTTATTCACTAATTATTTGACATTATTGAATCACGTGTCAATATTTGAGTTGGTCGTCAATGACGAGTGACAAGAATTGGCATTCAATTTCGGTTCATTATTATATGCTTGAATTACAATGCGCCTTAGTAAGCTGCTGCTGTTTTTATTTGTATTACATTTTACGTCCTTTGAATGGAGGCCAATTGACAATCTGAGAATTAGGACATTGAGTATGTACTATAATTACGAGTATAACCGCTCAGGGATTTTTCGTATTTTTCAGCTTGTGGAAATTATAGCCACGTGGAGATGATTACGCCGCTTTTTTGACAGATTGCTGCAACTGAGACAAATTCAGTGCTCTTTTGACTTCAATTCAACCAAAATTTCACGAATTTTGGTTGTATGTTCGTCATTTCTGAGCAAAACCTCTTCAATTAAAATTTAAGTACGTTTGAATTATAATGGTGCACAGAACTAATTCAACATGGCCGGTTAGCTCAGTTGGTTAGAGCGCCGTGCTAATAACGCGGATGTCGTGGGTTCGATCCCCATACTGGCCAGTGATATTTTGATATGACGACTCATTTGGAAAAACATCCCAATTCTTCGTGTATCTGAAGAAGTCATGAACAATGGAAAGAAATTGGGAAATCGCCGCGTTCTGTATAATAAGAGTGTAAAAAGTTGCATTAATTTTATAATTTTTGTACTTGATTTTTATTTCTCAGCAGTAGAAGCAGTATAAGGAAGCCTATTTGAAAGATTAAAATAGAACTGGCCAGTATGGGGATCGAACCCACGACATCCGCGTTATTAGCACGGCGCTCTAACCAACTGAGCTAACCGGCCTTGATACCATTAATTATGTTTTCCATAAAAATTTGCAACAACGTGTCAAAAAATCCTAGATAAAATATGTACTTCATCCTATTTGAAATATTTTTTTGCGTTACTCCAGCCATCACAAAATGTAGTAATACAGCTTTATTTTTGATTGAAATTATCCATATAAGAATAGCCTGACATATCCTGACCTAGCATCTACAAAACGCTTGCTCGCTATCGTGGCGTATGCTCCACGCCTTCCCTCGTGCCATGATAGCCAGTAAACGGCTAGCAATCCAAGAGTGGACCAAAGTACTTGTTCATGTTGTCATAATCCATTCCATCATTGTAATGAAATCAGTGGCGTGAGACACGTGTGCATGTGTCATGTGCATGTGTTATAAATGTGTCACACGATACAATGGTAGTAGCACGCAACGCTACAGTGGAGGAAAAAAGTACATTGTAAATAACCTCAACGCTCAGAAGAGTTGAAAACGCTGACCAGGCGATAACCCAGAAAAACACTAATTGCGAAATTTACATTCGAAGGATCGCTCGAAGTGCGGCTGTAAAGGAACAACCGTGAGAAGCTCAACAAAAAAGCGAAGCCACAGGAGAGCGGAGTAAGCTCGTATAAAACGTTAGGGACGTTCAGAGTAGGGAAGGATTTGGGAGGTAGATATTGCGAGGGAAGGTTGGTAACCTGCTTGTAGCCTTGTAGGGTAATTTTGACACCTTGAGAATGAGTAGGGTAAGTGTTAATATGACTCAAAGTGAATTAAATTAAAACTGTCATGCCAACGGGCGGCAGCAGATGTTACAAGTACAATAACACATGTGCATTGAGGGAATTCTTGTGGAATATTTTGCGCAATTTTCAGCACCTAGGTGGCTCTAGGGCAGGGACGCATGCCAGCCCGTGTATCGGAGAAGCTAATCACTTGTGGGACCGTAATGGGAGGAAGACCGCGGGTATTGGCTGTAGGTGTTATTTGCGAGTGTTGAATTTTTATATTCTCGCTACCAGTGTCGAATCTCCAGTACAATTGACAAATGCTGCGGTTGATGCAATTGTGGCGATTCGTGCTCTCTCTACATGTTTACATGATAAATACGTAATAATTACGAGCATTAGTTGAATTCTTACATGGTGAATGTATCACATACACATTTTACGTTAATTGAATGTAATCAATTTTTCATAATGAGAGAGAGAGAGACGTCGCAAATTAGAGGAATCCAAACCCCCTGACTTGAATATTATATTATGAATTAATGAGGCCAACACAAGAAGGGTACAAACAATTAATAAGCTTAACATTTACTGGAAAAACACACAGAAAAACACATGAAAATCACGTCAATTTGTTGTGAATCAAAGTAGTCTTATTTCCTCAAATCGATCAATTCTATTCACAATAATTATTTGAATCACACAATGCTGAGTGGTTGCGGTATTGAAACACTGTTCCATCTAACAACACATTCTAAGTACACTTGGTCACGGCAAAATTCACTGAAAAGCACTCCAATCCTATCACTTATCCTCACTCGTAATTTTAACCAACGATACTCCTGATTTAATAATCACTGCACTTCCATCAACCAATTCACTAACAAAGTTATCATTATTGGGTATTCAGTTCGAAGAATTTCGATGCACGGACGCACACACTACCCGCACACACGCTCAGCAGCCATACACGCCGCGCGGCACACCCTATTGTTTACACTATGTATGCGCAGGCTTCTCCCGCTGGTTTCCAACCTCCCCTGATTTAAAGGGCTTAAGCTAAAGTCGCATCAGTTGATATTTCCACTTGGTTCCTGTTATAGATATTCCGAAGTGATCACGTAGACATTAAATTCAAGTTGGTGCTGAAGTTCCGAGCCTTTCCGAATTGATCACTGGTGATACTTTCCCAAGTTTTTGTGAACTTTTCCAAGAATCCAATTACTCCTAGGAGTAGTAGTCGTTGTAGATGTAAATGTCCCGATAGATTGTGACAGCTTCCGTTAGATTCTGATCCTGATTGATCCCGTAGTTCCCGCAGTACCCTCCCTGAAATGAGAGAAAAGTCCTCCGTAAGTGCATGTCTTGATGGAGGTGCTCTACTACGCTTATACTTTGATAGAGGTGCCCTATTATATTTCTATTTCCTATCCCAGAAGTTGTCTTACCTCCCACCGATGCTTCTGTCTTTTGCTTGTCGTCGCTCCCCCAGCTTGTACACATCCGCTGTAGAATCGTTGTCGATCCTAGCACTCGCTCACTCTTATGGCGTCTTGCTATATAGACCTTGGTTTCCTGACTGCTGCTTTTATAATCCATTGGTGTTTTCTAGAAACACGCTTCCTGACTTTTGGCCCCTCCTTTCGCCTTTGGTCTTGTTGTAGCCGTTTGCCGGTTTGACCGTTAGATTCTTATTCGATGCTTCCCATGTTTCGAGGCTCTCGTAGGACATATTTCATCTGCTAGGCGTTCAGAACTGCTTACGCTGCTTGTTTTGTTTGTGTTCTGCTGCGCTATAGCCGTTGGTTTTTAATGGGTCTGAGGCCCAACTGCTCGCACTCCCCACGTACCCGTTCACCTTACACATCCTTATAACACATCACATCATTCCGCATCACTATACCTTATTACTACTATCCCCACATCACTACTACCACCACACAATTTTTATCTCTAATTAGTAGTAACAGTGTAAGAAAGCCTATTCGAAACATAGGCGAAACACAGGAACAACCGTGAGAAGCTTAACAAAAAACAGAAGCCACGCGAGGGCGGAGTAAGGTCGTATAAAACGTTGTGGACGCTGAGAGTAGGGAAGGATTTGGAAGGTAGATATTGCAAGGGAAGGTTGGTAACTTGCTTGTAGTCATGTAGGCTAATTTTGACGCGTTGGGGATGGGTAGGGCAAGTGTCAGTTTCATTCAAAGTGAATTAAATTAAAACCATCATGCCAACGGGCGGCAGCAAGTGGTACACGTACGCTGAAACGTGTGCATTGAGGGGATTCTTGTGGAATATTGCGCATTTTTCAGCACCTAGGTCGATGTAGGGCAGGGATACATGCCAGCCCATGTATCGAAGTAGCCAATTACTTGTGGGACCGTAATGATAGGTAGACAGCGGGTATTGGCTGTATGTGTTATTTGCGAGTGTTGAATTTTCATATTCTCGTCTTCAGTGTCGAATCTCCGGTGCAATTGGCAAGTGCTGAGGTTGATGCAATTTTTATCTATTCCTAACACGCCTATTTGAAAGATTAAAATAGAACTGGCCAGTATGGGGATCGAACCCACGACATCCGCGTTATTAGCACGGCGCTCTAACCAACTGAGCTAACCGGCCTTGATACCATTAATTATGTTTTCTATAAAAATTTGTCCAAGTTGTGACAGCGTGTCAAGAAACCCTGGATAAAATATATACTTCATCCTATTTGAAATATTTTTTGCGTTACTCCAGCCATCACAAAATGTAGTAATACAGCTTTATTTTTGATTGAAATTATCCATATAAGAATAGCCTGACCTATCCTGACCTAGCATCTACAAAACGCTTGCTCGCTATCGTGGCGTATGCTCCACGCCTTCCCTCGTGCCATGATGGCCAGTAAACGGCTAGCAATCCAAGAGTGGACCAAAGTACTTGTTCATGTTGTCATAATCCATTCCATCATTGTAATGAAATCAGTGGCGTGAGACACGTGTGCATGTGTCGTAAATGTGTCACACGATACAATGGTAGTAGCACGCAACGCTACAGTGGAGGGAAAAAATGTACATTGTAAATAACCTCAACGCTCAAAAGAGTTGAAAACGCTGACCAGGCGATAACCCAGAAAAACACTAATTGCGAAATTTACATTCGAAGGATCGCTCTAAGTGCGGCTGTAAAGAAACAACCGTGAGAAACTCAACAAAAAAGCGAAGCCACAGGAGAGCGGAGTAAGCTCGTATAAAACGTTAGGGACGCTCAGAGTAGGGAAGGATTTGGAAGGTAGATTTTGCGAGGGAAGGTTGGTAATCTACTTGTAGCCTTGTAGGGTAATTTTGACGCCATGAGAATGGGTAGGGCGAGTGTCAATATGATTAAAAGTGAATTAAATTAAAATCATCATGCCAACGGGTGGCAGCAGATTGTTACACGTATACTAAGACGTGTGCATTTTTCAACTTCTAGGTGGCTTTAGGGCGGGGGAAATGTCGGCCCGTGTATCGAAGTAGCCAATTACTTGTGGGACCGTTATGAGAGGAAGACAGCCGGTATTGGCTGTAGGTGTTATTTACGGGTGTAGAATTTTTATATTCCCGCCACCAGTGTCGAATCTGCAGTGCAATTGACAAGTGCCGAAGTTGATGCAATTTTTATCTCTAATCAGTAGTTACAGTACAAGAAAACCTATTCGAAACATTAAAATCGAAGTGGTCTGTCAAAACTGGCCGCTTTGATAGACCTAATCATTGTTATAGCACCGAGTGAAGAATCTCACTAATTCAAGCATAGGATCTGTCAAGTGAGATCAATGAGTGACTCATCCCACTTGAAAGAAGGTTCTCCTTACATTTTAAAATATCACTGGCCAGTATGGGGATCGAACCCACGACATCCGCGTTATTAGCACGGCGCTCTAACCAACTGAGCTAACCGGCCTTGTTAAGAATATTAATGTTTTCCATAAAAAATTGTTTTCAATTTGTGACAACGTGTCGAGAAACCTTAGAATAAAATATGTACTTCACAAGGACTTCTATAAACAGGACGTGCATGGCCGTATAGTGGACTACGGTAGCGAAGGCCATTGCATTCTTAGTAACATAACATTTTCTATTGGACAAATTGATAAAAAATTACTTCTTTCAAGCAATGTAAAGGATAATAAGGTTTACAGTGAATTTAAAATCGTTTCAAGCACTGTAATGCTTTGAAATACCAATTTTAGCCGGACTCACCATGCATTATTGTACGAGTCTTGTGGCCACTTAATAGAAAGGCAAGTTGCTGCAGCTTTAGACTTTACAAAATGGATTATAGTTAAACCCTTTCCAATGCAAACAACCAAACATACAAACATTCATGCGAATAAGCAAACAGACACAGAAGCAAAACCTACCAAACTGCAGCGATTAGTCAACCAACCGGGCCTTCTATACAGAGGTCTGAAGAAGGACTGCATTCCTATGCATTCAGGCGTATCTACTTCATTTACGAAGAGAAACACATTGTCTGGACTTTGTCAAATGTTTCCCTCAGCACCTGGTCATTGTCAATAGAAGAAGTGATGTACTGCAGCTTGCGTTTGCATGGCAGCACCAAAAAGTCTCTGAGCTGTTCATAATTACACTTTGGGTATAATTGAAGCGCAAAACAATAGTCATTCATGGAAAACTGCTTCTGTGATAAAAGTTCCAACTGACGTATCAAAAATACGAACTTTTTCTCATCGGTGTCGATACAGGCTGATATGTGAGCTTGAAGAAGAGTGACAACGTTTTGGATCGTTTTGTCAATCGGGATGTCATAGTTCATTGCCAAGCGCACAGTGTCGTCGAACTGAGTATACAATCTCAAACCATTGTTGGGATGAAGTATCTTAAACAGTGGTACACTGATGCCGTTCTCGAACGCACTGAGCGTTAGTGGGGAACATAAAGTGGGCTTGTTTTCGACAATCACAGACAGGCTGCACTCACTGAAGTTGTCGGTCATGAACAAACAAACCTCTCTTTCGATCTTGAAATAATCAAGTTCTTGTACTGCTTCTGCAGGTTACGTTCAGGTTTGAAAGCATCAAATGAAGTAATCATTCTTCTGAAGAAAATACCTCAGTTGTTTGTCTTCCACTTTTGCCGGGCGAGGTGCAGGTTTTGGAGGTACCAGACATGAAGCAGGCACATTGAAGATACTGGGAGGGATTCTATGTCGCTTAAAACCACCACGTAATTTGATCAAAATTGGGTCAGCACCCCAGTGTATCTCCTAAATGAAAAACTTGTCTGGATTAACGGCAAAGTTTTCACGAGGTGAAAGAACATCAAGCCACTTCTGTCTCTCAGACTGCTCTTTCGGCAGGCGAAACACGCGACGCCTGTTCTCCTTATTGTAATTACCCCGACAGTTCACAACCCCACACTTGTTTGGCACTTTTAATACATATAATTAGCAATAAATTTTGTAAACCAACAGTATCCACTTGAAACTGCAGCAATGTGCCTCGAAACAAACAAAAAGGTTCGATTCAAACCGAGCGACAGACTACGACAATGTTCGCACTGACAGTTAGTGACTAACTGAGCTCAGTGAACTGATCTCCGCTAACGTAGTCCACTATATGACCGTGCACGTCCTGTTTACAGTAGTCCTTGGTACTTTATTTTATTTAAAATATTCTTTGCGTTACCCACGCCATCACTAAATGCAGTAATGTAGCTTTATTTTTGATTAAAATTGTCCACATAAGAATAGCCTGACCTACCTTGACCTAGCATCTACAAAACTCTTGCTTGCTATCGTGGCATGACCCACGCAGTATCTCCTCTAGCCGGGAGAATTTGTCTCTTCCTGGTAGTAAATATGTATACAGTCATCCCTTGTGATGATGGACCTCATTACACCAAATTTCGGTTATAGCGGACAAATTTTCCAATAACAAACGTCTGTACGTACCGGGGACAAAATAAATTTAATGACCGACTCTGCTGACTCGCGGTGTCCGTTAGGGGCGTGAATGGTACGCATCTATCCTCAGTCTCGTGTACTGCAGGTTGCTTGTCGCTTTTCCCTCACTTATCTCTTGTGCTTACTCGTTACTTGCAATTTTTTGTGACCATGTCGTATAGTGGTAGTGGCAGTGTCAAAAGAAAGCGTTTATGCCTTACTGATGGCCAGAAATAAGAATTAATGAACAAAGGAAGAGGCTGGTGTTAATGTAGCAAGTGTGTGAAGAATACGACGTGAGAAAATAGTGTCGGACATTCGAAAAGCAAAGGACAAGCGTACTTCTGCTTTTTCAGTCTATTTGTGTTGATTTGCCGCTTAAATATTCCTCTGTTGGAAGTAGAAAGAACACGAGACTTGCATGGGACAACCTGAGAGCCTGTGTACAACTGGTACACACAAGAACATTCATCTGGGGTTAATGTTGGCGATGCATAAATTCAAGCTGCTGCAATCAAACTAGCCAGACACGTGGGAAATAACAAGTTTGTCGCAAGTAATGGATGGCTTTGGTAATTCAGAAAGAGACGACATTGGTAATCAGTTTACTCCTGACGAATTGGTTTTTTATGTAACGGACAAACGGCTATAACGGACAATGGCTCGCCTTTATTAGACAGCCATCACAAGGGAGGGCTGCATTAGCGTAGCAGGCTGTGCCGATGGCTTCATTAGCGACTCGCGCAGAAATGATCAGAGTAAGGTTTTCTCATGCTCTACTGCTCTCTCAAAATATTAAAGAATGAGCAGCTTTTTCGTTTTTATATCACAAATCAAGATATTAGAATTATAACATTAACGTTTTTTCTCATCACCTTTTTCGTTCATTGGGTACCATATGCATTTTAAATTCCGTCATAAGTTGCTTTGCTGTGTTATGTTTATGTACAACTCTGAAATTTCTTCTGTCGTGGTTCTACTTGAAATTGTCATAAAGTTTGACTGTGGTGATCGCTTTAGTTGAATAGAATGGTTCAATTCTTTGCAATTAAAGTTTCACTTCAGATTTATTTCAATGAAATTTCGTCTGAGTTAAAACTTACTACCCACTTCCTACTAGCAGTGCAAGTATTTTTGCTAACCTTTCGAGACTGATCTTCATAAAACGAAATTCTAACAAATGATGTTTTGCTGTTTCAGCAAGGCCGGTTAGCTCAGTTGGTTAGAGCGCCGTGCTAATAACGCGGATGTCGTGGGTTCGATCCCCATACTGGCCAGTGATATTTTAAGAAAAGTCAGACGAAGTTAGGATTAACTATCTTGTTTATGATCGACATTGATCTTCAGCCACTCGATAACATAGGGCAAGAAATATTGTCAAAATCTTGGTTACATCAGTATTTTTATGATCCTTGTTTCCAACCTGTTCAATTGAAATCTGAATACAATTGTATTCTGAATTATTTGGTTGTTATGCAATTTAATTATTACACTGTATCTGATTGTGGTAATGTCAAATGCTTTAACGTTTCTCATCGACTAAGATGTAAAATTGTTCTATTTTTTGATTTGATCTTGGCTATAGATGGATCAATATGTAAGCAAACCAGACGCTGTTACACATGTGGGTTCTTCACACTTATTTGTTGAAAAAACTCCGTTTCTAATGTATTTATTGGCCTCTAGTTTCAAATTCTTGATGCTGACATTTTTTAGACTGATAATGCTGCTCCCAGCTTTAACATTTCGGTGGTATCACTTGAGACAGACCAGTAGGAGCGTTAGATGAGCTTGGTGATGAATGGTCATGACCCAATCCATGCGTCGCAAGCAGAAGAAATCATATACTGCGGGGAGATTCGAACCTGAGACTCTCATCACAACAAAACTTTGTGTTCCCTCGGTCACGGTGGCTGTAAAATAATTCCTGTGCCGCGAATTGAACGTGGGCCTCGTGAGTAAAAGTTGCGTGTCATAGTTTCCGTGGGCCTCGTGAGTAAAAGTTGCGTGTCATAGTTTCCGTGGGCCTCGTGAGTAAAAGTTGCGTGTCATAGTTTCCGTGGGCCTCGTGAGTAAAAGTTGCGTGTCTTAATCTCTAGACCAAACAGGACAGGAAACAATATAAACATGTATAAATATCGCACTATCAGATCCGTTGTAAACGCTCGTGTAAAGCATAATTCGGACTGATTCTTGGCGACCAGGACTAGAATTGGACCCACGTACTGTGTCATAACTGAGAAAACATATGATTGAACAAGAGAGGAACGTAAGAGTTTACCTTTCGTAATTCCCATGACTTGGCAAGAGTCGAAGGAAACAACTGTTCACTATTTTTGTCAGGCTAATACAAAGGGTATTGACAATAAAAACATTAAATTTCATACCCTTTCATCTCCTCGGAAATGTGTCCCACTGTGTACACAGATAAGCTATTCACTTAAAAAGGAACTTCGCCAACTGAAGATATGGGTAGCGACGAAGGGCAAGTGACTAGTAATGAAAGTCAATTTTTTCGAAATCTGGCTATTCTGCTTATGACATTCCAAAGTCATTGATTCTTCGTGAGGTGAGCCAGCCAAAGCTAATAACCTAGTGTGTGATTTGAATCACATTCTAAAAATGCAGCTTCCAAGTGTTAGCTTCTTACGCACTTCCTGGTTGCAGGAAAAAGTTGCGGTTATAAGGAAAACCCACTGAACAATAGAGCAAAAGGTTCCTACTACTGAAAACGAAAGCAGGCTCTTGCCACTTTTTAGAAAGGACGAGTGTATTAGTGTTTGCTATTGTCTATATATTATTTTCCTGTTTCTGCATGTGGAGCTAAAGAAAACACTAGACTCCGAAGAACGGCCTATATGTGAAGCTCGAGAAGTAGCTGAATATTATCGGGAATGAATTGTCAATAAGATAATTTTTCCGCTATTCCATATCAAACCAGGCTTCATGAAACAATTTCTCAAGACATAGAATAATGAAAGTGAATGCTTCCAACACAGTCTCTGTTTTGTCCTGCGAGAGATCAAGGCATGTATGTTTGGTGGACCGCATGTTCGTGCACAGGAAAGCCGTGAATACCTGCTAAATTGTGCGCCAGAGAGAGGCAGAAGTTACTATTGGAGAGAGCATGCACGGCTTCATCAGCCCCAATAACATGCCTCCCAAGTCTCTAAATTGAAATAAAACAGGTTTTGTATTAGCTGAGGTATATATTCAGGCGCAACCAACACTGCATTCAAGAGATTCATGAGGCGCATGCAGGCTATGATTAAGACTGATGCGTGCTACTTCCAGTGCAATCTTTCGAGCAGATAGACTTATCTCAGCACATTTTAGATACTTTGCATTACGTTTTGTCTTGATCAGGATATGCTGGCTAGAATGTGATAAAGCTCAACTTCAAGGATAGAAATCCTTATGTAATTCATTGAAATCTTATTCCTAGTTTCGGTGCTGTCTAGTGAGAAACTTTTTTAGGTTTGTGGGTGTTTAGATTTTTTAAAGCATTTTTTTCATGTTCAGCTTTTAAAATGCTAAAATTGAATTGCTCTAAAACTCAAATTATTAATATCTAAGTGTGAATTGAGTATGTATGAACAGTAACGGAATAATACTCGTTTGTTTATCTCAAAAGCGTGTACTTGTGACGCTTTACGAAGGATTGATGTTTTCATGACATTTTTGGCGCAGAATGTACTTCATGGATTAGAAGCTCATGCGGCTATAAGCGCTTAGACTTAAATTTGAGGGCCAGCGTATGGCTGGGGCCTTTGTAACGGCCTGCGCCATTTATGACGCAGTCGCTATCTATTTTCTTTGGTGAAGTGCACTTCAGAAGTTTCTGTAATGGAATTGACATGTTATTAGGGCCTTCAGTCAGTGCAAACATATAACTTATCAAAATATCACTGGCCAGTATGGGGATCGAACCCACGACATCCGCGTTATTAGCACGGCGCTCTAACCAACTGAGCTAACCGGCCTTCAGTACTGCAAAAATGTCTTCGATTGAATCAAAAGAACGTTTTTTCCTACAAACACTATTATTATATTTGTTTCTTGACAGTGAAAGAGAATTTTAAAAAACGGCTAAACAGGGAAAATTGATGTGCGTTCGTTTGCTTGTATGCTTAATGTAGTAAATGTCAATTCTCGCCGAAATATAATGTGAAAATTAAGGATAAAAATATGTAAATCCTGAAAATAAGGGAGAACGAATCTCTGGAAGGAAAGAAATATGTCATCAGACATAATTTATATCAAATTTTATTTAGTATAACGTGTATCACAGTTGAGAGATCATGCTTCATAATAGTATGTTAATACGTGTTATGCATCTCATCGAAAGACTGGTATCCATATGTGAGCAAAATGTTGTGAATAGAAAAGTTGAACTATTAGGTTGTTACAAAAATAATGGCCGCTCGAAGGTCTGGGGTTTGAAAAGTAATTTTAACACAACTTTTTTCGTTTATTTTCGATGAACCTTGGCATGCATAACAATGTGTGCTCATTAATATTTTGCAACTTCTTTTCAGACAGAACATAATTTTGAAGGATAGAATCCCTTCATGATGAACATGACAAAACATGACCTACGCCTACTTATGTTGCACGAGTTCAAACTTGGGCACAACGCCTCCGAAGCTTCTGCCAATATCAACCGAGCATGGGGAGAAGAGTCCACAAGGGATCGGACAGTACAAAGGAGGT
>VCRD01005681.1:14893-30428 GCA_006783055.1 Trinorchestia longiramus
GTTATTCACTACAGTTTTTTGGGAGTCAATGAGACCATTAATGCAGAGAGATACTGTAATGATCTCGCTGTTATGCATGCTCGATTGAGCGAAAAGAGACCGGCATTAGTGAATCGACGTGGTCCAATTCTGCTCCACGATAACGCGCGACCACATATTGCAAGAATGACCGTCCAGAGACTCATAGAACTGGGATAAGAGATTTTACCACATCCTCCATATTCTCCAGACCTTTCACCTACTGATTATCATTTATTCAAACACTTAAGCACATTTTTGGATGGTAAAACTTTTAGGTCTAAACAAGAGGTGGAAACGACCTTCAAAGATTTTGTTGCATCACAGCCATTAACTTTTTATCAACAAGGGATAAATAATATCGTAGTCCGATGGCAGAGATGCATAGCTGCTCAGGGTTCATATTTTGACTAAGTTTAACATCTCTATTGTTCATTTACCAAGGATTAAATGCATTCTTCTGAAATCGGCCATTATTTTTATAAACAACCTAATACTTTCACATGCTCATCATGACTGAACGATAACTATCGTTTCTTGATGTTCAGAACAACAAAATGAGAACACACTTGTAGATTTTCTTCAATTCCGGAATGAACTTCGCATCTGCTCTTCCCATTCTATTTGGAAATTATTTATCATATAGAGGATTGATGGTTTTTCAAACCTGACGTGTTAACAATTGTAACTGCTAATTAAAAGAGACTCGTACAATACGAATTATAGTCATGAGTAAAGCATGGAATTTTGTATATGTTTAAATTTCTTAAAAAAATATTTTTCGATTGAAGTGGCTCCTCTTTTTCATAGCAAGATATTATGCTTAACCCTTTAGCGACCACTTTTTTAATCATTATTAAAAATTATTTTTCTGTTATTTTTCATTAAATGAGCATCTAAGGACACTAAACAATCATACTACGATGCAAAATATATTGTAATAGAAAAAATGAAAGACGACATATATGTCCACTTGGACTTCAGGCAGCTTGGAACGAAAGGCGACATATATGTCCAGGTGGACTTATGCATACAATGAGGTCAGAAAATGTTCATTATTTCATATAAAACAACAATATCTACCCTCTGACAATTGTCATGCGTTCGACTATTACCGAATGCAGGCAGCACAGATTTTACTAGTAACGACTAGCATGTTCACTCACAAGTAAGTGATCCTATTCCTGATGAAATGACAAGAAACAATTCTGTTTCCTATCGCAACACAAATGCACTAGACACTTCATGCAGAACATGGATACTCTTCTAGTGAACTTCAGGGCCTTGCAGGTGTCTCGTCTCTCAAAATGGATCGGGTAGTGGCCTATTCCATCTTTCCGAACAGAATCATCTGGAAGGGGTTTTGTTCCGTGCCCAAGCAGTTTTTTTTCTTGAAGTTCTGCTGGGCGTTTTCGGCTGATGGACGGCCACGTTTCTTGACATCTTTGTTTGTAAACATTAGAGCATTATCAAGCCTCAATTGGAATTCACAAAGAGATGTTAGCTGATGGTAGTATGTCTTACGAGCTACCTCTGCTTTGCGCAGAAGCACCCAGCTGTTCACAACAGTCATGTCAAACATGTGAAAGATCAGTCTCAAATAATACTGCTTTGAACGAAAACTCGTCCTATAATAGGACATGAACTGATCATAGAGGTCTACTCCACCCATGTGATTATTGTATTCGGAAACAATATTGGGCAGAGGAACTTTTGCATACTCTTTCTTTTTCTTGTCAAATCTCCTGCAATGCTCCACAAGGAATGTGTTCAAATAGCTTGATGGTAAAGAGACAGCTTTGTTGTCATGCCATTTGACTGCTGTCAGTGTTACGTGAGTTCAACAAGCGCATGTTTTTCATCAAAGGAACCACTGCCAGTCTTTTGTAATTGTTTATCGCTTTTGAATGCCACTCCTCTCAGTCTTCGCTCTTGCACTGTTCCACATGCCATAATCTTCCTACTGGCGAAATGTTCCAGTTTCATTGATGTGAACCAATTATCAAAGAAAAACTTGAAATGGTTCCCGTCTGGAATACACTCAGCAAGATGAAGGACCGAATTTCCAATTGCATCCAAATCGGGAACTCCAGGCCGATCAAGCGGAGCAATCTGACCAGTGTATGGTATAAAATCATAGACGAGACCAGAACTGCCTGCAAGAACAAAGATCTTGTATCCCCATTTGTGGAGTTTCTTCGGGATGCACAGTTTCATGGAAGAAGCTCCGTGAATCTTTGATCTTGTGTCGGTTATAAAATTTCTTTGAAAGGTGACATATGTACACATGGTCGCTAAAGAGTTAAAAGCGTGACATCCGTTGCATTACTTCGCCACTTGCATGTAACAACAGCAAAATTTAAAGAAATTAGTACAAGTAGAAAATGTCAGTTCTGTTTGTAAGAATTCTAAACAACGGGGCCGCCATCGGTTTTCTTGATAAAAATCAGCTAGAAGGAACATTTCTCGTGTGTCTACTAACATCTTCAAAAATATAAGCTCCGCATAATGTGCAAACAGTACATAGGGTTTGTGTATTGTAATAGAGCCTCGGCCAAAATTCCACGGAAAGCTAAAGAAAACTGGTTTCTATGTCTAAATGACTCAGATTTCAAAAGGCGTTCAAATTTCGAGGTTTATAAGCTTGTTAAAATGGTAAATATAAAACCATAGCAATCAAGGCCGGTTAGCTCAGTTGGTTAGAGCGCCGTGCTAATAACGCGGATGTCGTGGGTTCGATCCCCATACTGGCCAGAAATTTTCCATAGAATTAGTTATTCTATTTGCTCAATAACGAATTTCATAAAAAATATCATTTTTGCTCTTTATGTGTGTGATCTTCGCACCAAGCAAAAATAATTCCTACGTCAGGATATTTACGTATTTTTAAAATAACTTGGAAGTAATAATAGTAAAAATAGTCTTCAAAACTGATAACTGCATCTAACCACGTATAATTTTACAATTATAATAGTTGGAGATTCCTGATGTGATGTCCATGTAAAACATGTAACATGGACAAAAATATAAAACAAAGTAGTGATTGTTGATGAAGACAGTGAGAATATAGGTTTGAGAGCTATGTGTTAATCTACAAGATATAATAGTTTCTAAATGACTATGTATTTTATACTGAATTGTAAAAGATGGCACGTATCATTTCCATTGTGTATAAATGTATAATTGGCTTTCAAAGAGGTCTTAAATTTCGAGAGTATTCAAATATTAATTCCTTATTTTGTTGTATTGGCTCTACATGCAATGAAATTACTTGAACGAAGAAAAAATGTTGAATGTGATCTAAATTTGTTTAGCAGTTGAAATTATTGAACACCAAAAACTGAGAGTCAAAAGTTAATTTTGAGTGGAGGAAATGCAGGGACGGCGACATTCTGGAAATGATATAAGCATAAATAAAAAAAAATTTACAGATCACTGTTGAGGGTAATTTCTGGTGGCATGTTATATACACGCATTCTTTGAGATACTTATTTTGAAAGTTTGCACACGTTATAGCTTTTACATGTCAGTTAAATCTTAACATATTAGTGTTGTTGGGGGTCTCTTTATTCTGCTACTTGAATGCACATCATGAGTGGATTTCAGACTACATGTGGCAAATATTCGTTGCAGGATATGAATAATTTCTGAGAACAAAACTTTTCGAATAGTCTTTATTGAAATATCAAGTAAAACACGTATTCAAACACTGATACGACAATCTTTTAATATGATGGACTTGTAGCGAAATGTTGAGTTCCTAGATTTATTGTATACATTCAGACTATTATTATCGTCTCTGCGTAGAAATCTCAACTACTTCAGAAGTACTGACAAATTTTCGTTTTCTCGTACAAAATACAACTGGCCAGTATGGGGATCGAACCCACGACATCCGCGTTATTAGCACGGCGCTCTAACCAACTGAGCTAACCGGCCGCTTGTTTAATTAAAGCGTTTTCATTTCAAATTTAACGCGTGTAACAACGGATTGAGGCTATTTTTTCTTAGCGTTTTTTTGACAGGGCTATCTTTGGAGATGCTTTAAAACCACGAGTTACCCTCGGGTTATATCATAGTGTTCGTCTTCATATTTGCCTTGAAAAGAGCCAAAGGGGAGAGGATGTATCACAAAAATAGACGAAGCAACGTTATAATTTTGAAAGATGTCCATTTTTATGTTGATTAGTGAAAACTTTAAATAACGAGTTTGTCAATATATTCAAAGACAGTGGGAAGTAGTCACCAACTCCAAAAACAAGCAATCTAAGGTCGAATTGAAATCAATTTCGCACTGCAAGGAATTTTTTTTAAATTGTCTGGAGAATTGAGGTCGATCACAACATATCGGAAAATACTTAATCGAAAGAGATAAATTGCGAGTTTGAGAGACTTCTTTGGGGAAAATAAACGTCAACTTTTTTACAAAAAAAACCGTATCGTTTCCCAGAGGACGAAAAGGTATCGAGAGGCTAATACAAGCACACAGGCTCGCCATGAGTTGTGATGTTGAAAGCTTATTTATTTTTAACACGGTAGATTAGGGAAGAGCGGGCGGAGCTTTTGAAAGAAGGGTAGTCAAGAGGAAGGGTGGAAATTGAAGTAGGCTTGGTCATCATTAAAAGAACGAGTGGCTTTGAGGGAGTCAAGGATGCTGTTCAGAACCTTCTGCTGGATGCTGTTAAAAAAATAAGAAATATCAAAGTTTAGTTTGTACTTCTTTGCCGACGAGTTTAACAGGAAATTTCAAAAGTATTCGAAACTATCAGAGATGAATTTGTGAAGAAATAATCATTTGAGTAAAATTAAATTAAAACTCGAAACAAGTGTGCAAAGGTTTATCTGGTGTGGGCGAATTAGTTTGAAACAATTGTTATATGCGAGATGAAACTTGTTCCGTTCATGGCCGGAAATTGAATGAATCCACACACAATGCACCAAGAAATACTCCTGTATTCGATGCAGGCGTGAGTTTATAATCAACTTTTTTCATATACGTGTATAATGATCGATCGACATACACTGTACACCGTGTTCTGTTCTGAAAATAATGGCCAGTATGGGGATCGAACCCACGACATCCGCGTTATTAGCACGGCGCTCTAACCAACTGAGCTAACCGGCCGCTGCTTTTAGCGTAATGCTTCCATTTCAAATTTACGCGTGTAACTACGGGTAAAGGCCATTAAAGCTTTTTTTGGACAGGGCAATGTTTGTAGATGCTGTAGCATCATCAGTTACCCTCGAGACTATTTGATGATAGTGTCCGTCTTCCTCTTTGCCTTAAAAATAGATAAAGGGGAGGATGTGTCATAGAAATCGAAGAGCTAACCGGATGTGAGTAGATTTTCAAGGATAATATGGTTCAATTATTTTCTAGTCTTGTGTAATGCTCTCAAAGGATTAAGGTGTACGCACATGATTGAATATAATTGAAGTACACGTGCGGATATTTTCGAAACGGCTCATTCTTGTTGCTATATTCCATGTGGTGGTATCAAAAGTCAGTGCTTTTATTTGTTAATTGATATTTCTGGTCAATACCTGCATAAGACATTCTTGAACAAATGAAAAGAAAACATGACCTGATCGTCTTCGGAAGGCCCTAAACCTCCACAAGAAATAATTAAAAGTAACCATTATTGATGGCAGACGTCAGAAAGGTTAGTAAATGAACACAAAAATTCAACATGTTTTATGTTAATGGTCACTAAATGAATAATGGCAGCAGTCAACCGCATTACGGCCGATGAACCACAAAATTTTATACCCTATTTGGACATTAATTAATTCCTACCTGCTGAATAGTATGACGTTGAAAAATCAAAATTCGATAAAAATCTTTCACATCGAGATTATGAAAACGTTTCCCGATCGGAGACCACATTTAACCTTAAAATCACACCAACTTTGGCACTTGCCATTTGCACTGGAGCTTCGGCACTGGTGACAAGAATATGAAAATTTAGTACTTGCAAATAATACATTAAGACAATATCCGCTGTCTTCCTTCCATTACGGCGCCAATGAAGTTGGTTGCATCTCCTGCAAGTGGATGGATACTTTGATCCACGGCCGGCATGTATCCTTGCTCTATGAACCACCTAGGTGCTGCAAAAATACGCAAATCTTTCACAAGAATTCCCTCAATGCACACATTTTAGTGTACAGGTAAGATCTGCTGCCGCCCGTTAGTTTGATGGTTTAAACTTGATTCACTTCGAATGAAATTGAGACTTGCCCTACCCATCTCCAAGGCGTCAAAGTTACCCTACATAGCTACGAGTAGGCCACGCACCTTTCCTCGCAAAGTCTACCTTCAAGTCCCGTATCGCCGTATTCTTAACGTTTTATATTAGGTTACTCCTCCCTCGTGTGGCTTCCCTTTTTCAATCTACCTCTTTTCGGCCAATGCTATGAAGTCGGTTTCTAAACCACTATGATATGCTCACTCATAAAATCAACCGTTGGCAGAACAGCAATCAGTGTTTATTTTTCTTCGAAGCGTCCTGTGTTCTTCTCGAAGTCACCAAGGGTTCTCCCCTAAATTTACTCGTGTTTGACGTGCGGTTGAGATTGTTTACATTTCTTTCCCTTCACTGTGGCGCTGCGTGCTATTACCCATGTGTCGTGTAACAAACACACTCGTCTCACGACATCTATTCTATTATGATGATGAATATATGATCAGGTGCACTGTCGGATTGAAAGTAATAGTAACAATGGAAATTACGATTGTAACGGTATTACTGATAATATGTACATGTGGGAAGAAGAATATTAGGAATCTGTTTCGTCGGCTCATTTGTGTGGAAACGGTTATCCCTGAATTTTGTGAAAATATTTCTTACAAACTTCGTTGTAAGGGTATGTCAGTATATCACCTAGGAGCTACATCATCAGTAAATGACTTTTTCATTTAATAATATCTAAATTGAAATACTCTGCAGCTACTGCCCCATTCTCGAACCTTCAGGCATTTTTTATACTTCTATCAACTTTTGTTTTCGTAACTTTAGGTACTTGCGCTACCGGTGTTCAAACTTGCCGCTACTGCTTTGCATCTATACTTTGGATGTTCTTGACTCGCATTTTGTTGATTTACTGCGGTTGTCTACAGCTCTGTCGTACGGGAAGACATTGCCTGGCTTGCAATCAACGCGTTACCTGCACGATGCTGAGAAAGCTGTTTCTGGCTCTTCTGAACAGGTATTTATTATTTTAAGACAAGGACAGGTGTATTTTCTATGTAAAGGCTCACCATGTATATTCTATTAAAATAGTAATTTTAAATTTACGATATTAACTCATTATCTGCAGTTTTACTAATTTTTTGTAATCTTTTTTTCTAGTTTGCCTCTGTTTATTATTTTGTTTGTTTTTGGTTCTTTTAAGGCTCGCTTTCCTTTTCTTGTTTTCCGTCATATTTTTTACTTTTAGTATCAAGACTTTTATTACGTAACTAATTCTTAGATTCCTCAATCTTGAAGTAACCTACCAGTGGTTACGAATCGTCAGACCCCCCATCGACTTTGTCTTATGCGTGTTTTTTCAATTATTTTCGAGGTCGAACCTACATTGCAGTACGCTGAAAATTCAATGATGTAAATGTACTGTACAGGGTGAGGACTTCAAATTGTCGCTGTAATTGTTTTTTTCAATGAAAAGAACACAAACTGTAGTTTTTTAAGATATTTATTTCAATTAAAAAAACAGAATGAAGGATTTGATGCCAGGAACACATTGTACTCGACATAGCTGCCCTCGGCCTCGATGATGCGCTCGATCTTTGTCCTGAAGCTCCCGCAGGCCTTCTTCACAATCTTCCTGTCCATGGAGGTCCAGTGCTCCTTGATGGAGACGATGAGAGATGCCTTGGTAGTATGAAGGAGTCGGTTAGTTCGATTCTTCAAAATGCCCCGAAAGAAATAATCCATTGGGTTAAAATCCGGGCTGCTGGGAGGCCATTGGTGCTTAGTTACGAGGTCGTAGCAGTGCTCCTCCAGCCAGGCGAGAAGTGGTTGGAGACATGGCAAGGAGCAATGTCCTGCTGCCACACCCAGGGTCTGTCCCGGGTTATCTGCTTCATCCAGGGCAACACCGCAGTCACCCCCAGTTCAGCAGCCATATGGACCTTATGGACTTGTAGGAGTCGTTCTCGATCAGGGTCTGAACCCTCTTGACAAAATCCGCATCTCTCGACTTCCGGCGGTCATCCAGAGACTTTGGAGCCCTTGTGATAACTCCACGGGGATCCTTACTCTCCTCCAACTTCTTACGAGTACGCTGGATGGTCCTCATGTTGACCCCGATGGTGTTGGCGCTGGTTCTGTTGTCCAGTTCCCCGTTGTTGTGAACCAGGGCCATGACCACGGTGCATCTCACTTCTGCCTCAGTGAACGAAATTTCAGATGACTCCGCGTATGTTTACTCCATCGTTTCAAACTCAACACTGGCAATTAGCTGATTTCTGTAGTTTTCCAATGATGCATTACACTTAGATAATCTGAAAAGTAAAATGGAATATGTCATGAATATGAGAGGACGACAATTTGAAGTCCCCACCCTGTATACTGACGTACGTATGCTTAATTAGGGTCTGGCGACATCAGCAACGTATCAATGGACCACTTGGCCCGTTCCTGTTAATTATTCTATTCTAGTCTATTGTCCAGGAGTACGATTACACGTAACTAAAATTTTCATCGACGAAAGATATCGTAGTTTTCTCGTATGATACATTCCAATTGTTAGAACTCGAGTTAAGTTTCTACCCCTTTCTATGTGGAAAAAGAAATTCTGTCGCGAGATTGCAATATCACGGACGTAAAAAATTATTGATTACCTTCTTTTGAAGTGTCTTACTGCATGGAATATAGTTCCAAAATGTCACCTGACTGCTTAAATATTTTCAACTATTAAGAATTTCAAAATGAATAGGGAACTCCTGTTCACTCTACCAATGATTCAATATAGTACTTGTTCGATGTGTTTGGGAAAAACTTAAAACAATTTGAACGAAGTTTAGTTCAAGAGCAGGCCTTCCTTGTCAAAAAGATTATTGCTTCAATTTAGACGTTTAATTTTATTATGACAAATAGTTGGTCTATTTCCAATTCGAAACAAAACGAACTAATTTGTTTACATTATCTGAACTATAAGCCTAGTCTGTAACAGAGCATTCTGGTTGGTAGTTAATCCCGTGTGGTCTAGTGGCTAGGATACGCGGCTCTCACCCGCGAGGCCCGGGTTCGATTCCCGGCACGGGAAATATTTTAATCATGAGATTTTAAAGTATAACTCCTGCATTGTAGAGATTTCTAATTAGTTTTAATAGATTTCTTTATCCAAGTAATTACGCCTGATATCTGAGAAACCTATTTTATCGCCATCATTAGTTGCAAATTAGGGGAAAAATCGTGCATTGGCTGTATAAAATGTTGTTTATCGAGACAATGACTTTTTCGTGGTAACATACCTGGTTTAAAAGTATCGGCGAAATCCTAGCAATGATAACGAAAAATTTCAGTTCACGGGTTAGGGGTTCTCGTGAAGTGCAGTTTAGCGTCATTTTTCACTAAATTTAAAATTTTCTACACGATCCCTATTCTCATGTCTCTCCTACGGATTTATTATAGCCTTCTGAACCCTTACTTACAAGGCTCAAGTTATACTTTTTTCGAATGAAGGAACTTGCATAATACTGATAGAGCAACTAAAAGGAACAAGTTTTATTTTTGGTTTCTGCAAGATAGTTAAACTATAAAGATATAATTTAATGTATCATTATTGCTGTTTTGTAAATCATTACTAGTAATTCAATAAAATAACTATCAATGAGGTACACATGCGAAGTAACTTGCATTTCTTAAGGTCTAACACTCGACACTAATTAAGATCCATTGATGTCAAGCTTGGTATCATTTATTGATTGGCAAAACGATACTGTAATTGGATGTAGAAAATTTGGCTTTGCATGTCAACCCCCGATATGAAAGGGATTCATTCAGGAGGTTCTCTTTGTGTCTGCTGTGTTGTCGAGTTAATATGGAAGGTAAAGACTACGTTAATAGCGTGTGCCCATGACCGATTGCTTCAATATTCTCTGTGTTGGCTGTCTAAAGCGTGAATTTCGCATTTTCTTTTGCGTTCATTTCAGTCTTTCAGTCCCATTATTCCAACAAGGTAAAACAGTACAAGTCACATCGTGTGGTCAGGAAATTTATTGCATGTAAAAAGTTAAAAAAAAGGTAACTGAAGTTATTGAATAGCTGTGGCTAAATTTTGCCCACGACAAAGCTCCTCCTCACACTTCAGAAGCTGCGGTCCCAAAGTTCCGAACATTGAATTTAGGAATTTGTACACGATCCCTATTCTCATGTCTCTCCTACGGATTTATTATAGCCCTCTGAACCCGTAGTATTCAATTAAAAAATTTTAAATAGGGGACGGGAATCAAAACATTCGTACAATTTAGCACAGCAAAAGATGAATCAATGAAAGTATAGAATATTTGACTAATAAACTCTGGAGAAAAGTTGTACGTGAAGAAATGATTATACTTTCATCAAGTAAACAAGTTCATTGACACTTCTGACACATTTTGTTTACCCTTCAAATGCATATCATGGTCAACTCTAATACATAGCGAAAAAATACTCAAAAACTTTCATCAACGCTTCGAATGTGTCAAGGTATTTAACGGAGACAAATTGCCAATATTATTTAACATGTTACTTGTAGTATTATATCCCGTGTGGTCTAGTGGCTAGGATACGCGGCTCTCACCCGCGAGGCCCGGGTTCGATTCCCGGCACGGGAAAATCTACATTTTACTCTCAGTAAAGTTCAAGTGATTAGTTTCTACTCATGGGTGCGTTCTATAATAGTTACACACATGTAACAGTTATGTTTCAATCGAGTTGTAAGTTTGTTCGCCTGTTTGCAACGCATCCATTAAAACTTATGATAATTTCTTTCATTGCATCAAATTTCATATGGATTGTAAAATTATCTCTGTCCTATCGAACAAATGTGTAGACATTTCGAATAATATTCTATACGTCATTAAAGCTTTAGCCAGCCTAGGTTTTCTCTTATATTACAGATAATTTTCAAGTAAGAACTTACCAATGGAGGCAACTCCCGTGTGGTCTAGTGGCTAGGATACGCGGCTCTCACCCGCGAGGCCCGGGTTCGATTCCCGGCACGGGAAAGGAAATTTTTAGTCTGGAAATTTTCAAATTGAGAGGATGTTGCAAATTATTGTCCTTTTAAATAGTTATGCTAGATGCCTGTTACAGTAAATGTAAGACTCTCTTTAAGAATATGGAAAAAATTGTCGAATATATTTTGCAGAAAAATCTCAACTCTTGAAGTGGCTTATAGAATTTCAGGAACACTAATGATCGACAAATGCCCGTTATCTCGTGTGGTGTATTAGCTATGATATGCAGCTCACCTATGAGGCGCGGGTTAATTCCAGACATGGGAAGAGGTATTTTTGTCGTCAAGAGATGTTTTTTGTTCGAGTGATTACTGTTCAAATTTTATTCTAGATTCAATAGGTAAGTGCAGAAATCAATATACGTGGTTATGTTGATCTTTGGTGTATGAGCTTGTTTCAAGCACGTTCATTTGAATTTGTGACTCGCGTGCAATTAAATCTTGCTTGAGAGTAAAACATGAATTCCCGTGCCGGGAATCGAACCCGGGCCTCGCGGGTGAGAGCCGCGTATCCTAGCCACTAGACCACACGGGATGTAACACGGCAGGTAATCTGTTAAACGACAGTGGTCATTAGTTTCCATTATATATATTCCAACTCACTTGCAGCGTTGACATAAGTTTCTGTGAATTTTATTCGGTATGTATTAGGTTATAACGCACGAAATGTACCTAAACAGTTTACAATAATATGTGTCAAAAGTGTCAACACATTTCTTCGTGATCAAAACGGGATCCGAATTCACTTAGACCTTTCTCCAACGTTTGTCACCCGTATATGTCATATTATTGAGAAGTCACCTTCAACTGTGATGAATTGTACGATTGTTTTGATTACTTTTTCTCTATTTTATTATGGATCTGAATTTGTGCCCCAATGCTTGATCTGAAGAATTGCCAATTACTCTATTTTCAACAATGTTTGAGCATTCAATAAGTATTTTTCTTATTATATGATACTATGCAATCAAGTCATGGTTCAATCGTATTCTAAGGTAATGAGCTTGTTTACAACGCGCCTTTTAAAACATGACAATTTCATTACAAAGTTCTTATGGAGCCTTATATGATGTTCGTAAAATTGTACCACAGTCCCATGGAACATGTGTGCACCTACTGAATGAAATTCACTTCAATGTCATTTAAAGTTTAGGCCTTCCGTTGAGACTGCGTTCAACTTTCAAGTGAGACCTTATTTGTGCAAGTAACTCCCGTGTGGTCTAGTGGCTAGGATACGCGGCTCTCACCCGCGAGGCCCGGGTTCGATTCCCGGCACGGGAAGATAACTTTTATTCTGCATATATCAATGGCCTTATCAAGTATTTACGTGAAAAGCCTTCTTCTAACGCGTTATTTGACTTGTATCGATAACATTGCTTAGCGTTTCCATCCACGGCCAATGATCTAGGTGTAAGTGACAAGAATTCTATTATTGGCTTAGAAAAATCTCATTTCAATTCATCAGAGGCAAATAATTTCACATAAGGATTTTATTATCATGATAATGAGCATTTACATGTTTTTAAGAGCTAAATTTTATCTTTCCAATAGATTTCTAACAATTTTCAAATGGGAAATCATTCATAGAGTCATCTCCCGTGTGGTCTAGTGGCTAGGATACGCGGCTCTCACCCGCGAGGCCCGGGTTCGATTCCCGGCACGGGAAGAATATTTTGTATTCTTAGTTTTCTCTATGTAACAGTGAAATGTAACTGTTTCATATACAAGTCAACACACGATTATTGTGTTACGCAGGGTTAGCTGTGATTGCAAGTATTCAAGGAAAGTTTATGAAAACGTATTATTAAATTGATCGATGTCTATCCGTGAAGATTGAAAATTTTCAAATATTCTCGATGCATAAAAGAACTTTGAACGTTGCAAGTTAAGACTTCTATTATAATAATATCTCTAATTATGAACTCTTATCAATATATATCTCCCGTGTGGTCTAGTGGCTAGGATACGCGGCTCTCACCCGCGAGGCCCGGGTTCGATTCCCGGCACGGGAAGATAATTTTAATTCTGCATTTACCAATGGCTTCATCAAGTATTCACGTGAAAAGCCATCTTCCAACGCGTTATTCAAGACTTGCATCGATACCATTGTATGTCATTTTTACCCTCAGCTTATGTCCAAGGTGTAAGTGAAGTAAAACCTATCATTGGCATACGAAAATCTCATTTCAATTCTTCAGAAGCAAATAATTCCACTAAAGGATTTTATTATCATGGTAATGAGCTTAGCTTCATATATTCGAAAAGCTATACTTTGTGTTTTTCACATAGATTGCAAACAACTTTCAAATGGGAACTCATATGTTAAATCATCTCCCGTGTGGTCTAGTGGCTAGGATACGCGGCTCTCACCCGCGAGGCCCGGGTTCGATTCCCGGCACGGGAATTACTATTTTATTCTCCGTGAGAAGTTTTTTACCCAGATAATTAGCATTTGCTCATGGGTATATACTATATGTATTAACTACACACATTTCATGATTAATATGTTTCAATCGTGTTGTAAGTTGATGTGCGCTTGTATGCAATCATCTTAACTTATGACTATTACGTTGTATAGTTTTCATATGGAGCATTATTCGGTTCCAAATGAAATTCACTACAACTTCATTTAGGAACTGATCAGTCTATTCTTGTTTAGAATACAGATAAGTTTCAAATAAGAACTCAGGAGTGGACGTATCTCACGTGTGGTCACGTGTGGGCTGGGTTCAATTTCCGGCATAGAAAAATATACTTTTGCAGTCGAAAGTTATTTATTTTCGAAAAATCACTCCGTCCAAATTACGTTTACAGTTAATAAATAGGCACAATGATTTAGCATTGCGTGGTTCATTTGAGCTTTAGGTGATAAAGTTGTTTTAAACACGTTCATTGAAAGTGTGACAATATGAGAACTTACAATTTACTTGATGGGAGTAAAACAGGAATTCCCGTGCCGGGAATCGAACCCGGGCCTCGCGGGTGAGAGCCGCGTATCCTAGCCACTAGACCACACGGGATACCCTTATATGGCCAAAGGTTTAAATAGTAGTTGTTGTTATTAGTTTCTTACCAATTTGGGTTGCCATTTTTCCAAATTTTGAGCATGGAATCGATTTTCTGGAACACGATGGTGCTCTGTCTATTTTACCTTGTAAATGGGAATAATAGGACTGAAATGAATAAAAATAAAAATGATAAATTCATCAATTCATGCTTATGTTGTAGACAGCCAACACAGAGAATATTGAAGCAATCGGTCTGGCTCAATGGACACACAATATTAACGTAGTCTTTGTCTAAGAGATTACCTTTGACAATACGGCACACATAAGGTATGCCCTCAGTAAATCTGTTTCATATGTTTGGTTCACATTCAAGGCCAATTCTTCTACATTCAAATATACTATTGTTTTGTCAATCATTAAATAATACCCACTTTGAGATTACTGGATCTTTATTCGTGCCCGAATTATTGATCTTCAGAATTACAAATTACTCATTATTACTCATTATTACTCATTATTTTGAACAATGTTTGAGCATTCAATAACGAGTATTTTTCTAACTACACCATGGATTCAAGTCATGGTTCAATCGTATTGTAAAGAAATGAGCCTGTTTACGTGTCTTTTAAAACATGAGTTTAATTACATAGTTTTCTTTTGGAGCCTTATTTGATGTTCGTAAATTTGTATCACAGTCCCATGAAACATGTGCACCTACTGAATGAAATTCACTTCAATGTCATTTAAAGTTTAGGCAGCCTGGTCTTCCGCTTACAATTGCGTTCAACTTTCAAGTGAGACCTTACTTGCCCAAGCAAATCCCGTGTGGTCTAGTGGCTAGGATACGCGGCTCTCACCCGCGAGGCCCGGGTTCAATTCCCGGCACGGGAAGATAATTTTAATTTGCATTCATCATGGCATTAGGAAGTTAGGGGAAAAGCCTGTTTTCAACACGTTCTTTAAGATTTGGGTCGATAACACTATAGTGTTTTCACCCATAGCCAGTGGTCAAGGTATGAGGGACAAGAATTCTATTATTGGTTTACAAAAATCTCATCAATTCATGAGGTAAATAATTTTACTTGAGAACTTTATTATCATGGTTATGAGTGTAGCTATATAGTGTTCAAGAGTTGAACTTTGTATTTTTTACATAGTGTTGATAACTTTCAAATGGGAACTCATTGATAGAGTTATTTCCCGTGTGGTCTAGTGGCTAGGATACGCGGCTCTCACCCGCGAGGCCCGGGTTCGATTCCCGGCACGGGAAGATAACTTTTATT
>VCRD01005682.1:0-40120 GCA_006783055.1 Trinorchestia longiramus
CTGCTGTTGGCACCATCCGCCTTTAATGATAGTGCAATACCGATGCACAGGGTGTTTAATACTAACAATTGCAATTTTCAAAACTTTTGTTCATTCAACAAGCAGATGCATACAATTGTAAAAAAAAACAGTAATAAATGTAATGTTTGGAAATTTGCACATCTTTATTCAATATGCACCGAAAACAAGATGGAGACGCTAACAGAATGACATGTACGAGTCACGAGATTTTGGTCCACTCTTTTTTAAGTTTTGATTTTAGTGCCTAAAGGTTTTGGTTGTCTTTAAAACCTTACTCTCCAATATGGACCAGAGGACGTAATCGAGAAGATTCATGTCTGACGATGAAGAAGACCATTCCTCCTTTGAAATGGAGTAAGGAACATTGGAGGCAAACCATTCGTGTGTTTTTGTATCTCTATGCGAGGATGCCAAGTCGTGCTGAAATGACCACTGGTGTTTTTAAAAGATTTTCAGCCTAAGGCAACAATGATGCTGCAAAAATGTCGTCACGGTAATTTTTTATGAATGTTAACCCTTTCTTGAACAAAAACCAATGGACTGGTTCCCGTTTCGGTGATCACGACCTAAACCATCGGTGACGCCGCTCCTTATCTTCAAGTGACTACCCGGATGTCAATCTCACCAGTCCCAGACCAAAATTAATCATTTTATAAATTAAATTTTGCTGGGCATATTTCTTTTTGTAAATGAACACGAAGTTCAGTGTCTTCACGGATACGAGAGAGGATTTCAGCTCTTGCCAAACGTTTGTCTCCAGTTTTCGCGAATAACAGCAGTTACTTTTGGTACTCGTAATGAGAGGTCTTCAAGTCTTTTTGGCGAATGGGAGTAATGGTTCCGACGGATACATTCTCCTCCTTTGTCAGGTCTCTGAGAGATATCTTTGGTTTTCTTGAGCTTTTCTTTGCTGGATTTTACGTTTCGAGACAATCAGACAATGTACATGTTTATTTTTTACTTCTCCAGTCTATTCGAACCACTTTAACGTTCTCCAGATGAATATTCCTACAACTTCTAAGTTTTTTAGTAATATTTGCTTGAAATGTTTTCATCTTTTGCAACTCTGAAATGGATATCTTTTCGTTTAAATCTTCAGCCATTATAAAACACATTTTAACTGGAAAACATGACTTCATTAGTACACAAAAATTGATGAGAATTTTAAGTATGAATAATTGAATTTGCATTTAGATTTAACAATAATTATGGAACACTCGTACGTAGGCGTTCCATAACACCGTTTATGAAACAATACGTACGTACTATGAACGATGGTGAATTACCTACTCACGCTCGTATTCTGTACATTTCTATTCCATTGGACATAGGCGTAGAATAGAAAATGCGTTCATGCATCATTTATCAGTAATTCGTCCTTTTGACAATACATATGCGATATTATTTTGAATCAAACCAAAGCATACGAATAAAATCAAAATTATCTATGCATGTCAGGTTCTATTTATTGGGTTTCAAGTTACGAGTAGATACTTTAATAATAAACCGAAATTAATATAAAATATGCTTCATGACTAATACATACGTCCATTAATATGAGACTACCCTCAACCGCAACTTAGATGGAGACTACCTCTTAGTACAATAGTTTACGATATGTGTTTTATTGAATTGAGGTGGTTAAGCCCTTGAAAATGAACTCTGAATTTAAAAAATATTACCTGTATGCTGTTATTTAAAAATCACGTAGCTCACAATGAAATTTCGATTATACATAAATGATGTGAAAGCAATTCATGCAATCAGTATGACCACAAGAAGTTCGTCAAATTCTTCCTCGGAGTAAGGATCTGATTTGGTAGAAATGAATATAAGATGCTAAGGCTACGTATTTACTTTACACAAAGATTTGCAAGATGACATATTGGACGCATTGGACCTAAGTAGAGTCGACAGCCAGATTCTAAATACTATGTAAACCATAACTTCACAGTGGGCAGACAGAACCCGAAGATCTCCATCCGATGTTTCAGGTAACAGTGTCATCAAGCTAGGAAACAAACTTTTATCCAGGCAACGAGGCATACAGGATACGCGAGTGAACACACATAATCATAAGTAGCAGGATCTACTGAAGTCTTGTTATCAACTGCTAACTTGGGTGGGTATGATAAGATACGATGGAGTGAGCTTTCGAATATAAGAAGCCACTTCCTTGAGGCACAAAGTTTGAGCGTAAAAAAGGGGTGAATGTACCTAAATTAGTGGGTTACTTAAAATCCCATCGTGCCCTAAAGGGTTAAAGGTATACTATAGATAGTATAAAGTACGAATAATTCTGGATGAGAACACGAGTGCCAGGACTGTGAACGGCGGTGGGGTTCCAAAATAGATCTCTTTTGTCACCGGCGCACGCACCAACAACAATAGACGAAAACACTATATCATCATCGATATCGTTGGACTCCCTTAATAATTCTAGACCATACTCGTAATAGATCGTGTATCTCTCGCCTCGCGCTCTGTCTCTGTGTGTGCCTGTCCAATTACTTCCAATCTATTACTGAAGAAAAATTATTGAACTGAAATCAGAACGGGTATACATGTATTGTAAGCACTGTATTGTGGATACCAAAGGTGCTGCATCACTATAAAATACTCCATTTTTTCCGTTATTAGCTTTCTTCTCTTACACAGCCATGCTATCGATAGATACGATACAGAATGGAATCTGTACATGAAAAATATTCAGATTCTGGTAGTACCACAAGTAGAACTGAAAAATGTATTTTATTTCATAAATCCTTAATTTTATCACTTTCAAACCAAGAAATTTCAACGGGTACCATCTGGGCCATGTTATCGGTATATAAGATACAGAATGAAAGTTGTGTACATATTAATGAAAAGCATTCATTTAAAACACAATTCGTCGTAATTCTTCAATGTATTCATCTTTATAATATATCAAATTGGTAAAATCGAAATTGTAGAATTTCCACGAGAACTGTAGTCTAGTAATAATCCCACTATATAATAATACCCAACTTGTCGCTTGCTTGCGTGCGTGCTTGCTTGCTTGCTTGCTTGCTTGCTTGCTTGCTTGCTTGGTCCGTGTCTCTGACACGCTCTTAAGGATTTAGATAGGAGGAAATTCGTCTACGAATAACAAGATGACATACCCTGAAATTTCATTCCTAAATCCCAATGGCAAACAGTTTCTGGAATAAATATTCGAAAGTTAAAATACTGTATTAGAGCTTTTGATCCTGTCGTTCGTAAGCTATTTCGCATATTTTTTCATCTGAATTTCTTGGTAGCTGTTGAAACTTCACACGGAGTAGAGGTCAAATATTCGGAGTACAGTCCCCTGGTTTAATAATAAATAGTTTGTTGCTTGCTTACTTGCTTGGTCCGTCTCTCAGTCACGCTCTTAAGGATTTAGATAGGAGGAAATTCGGTAGGGTATACATGTATTGTAAGCATTGTATTGGGGATACCAAAGACAGTCTTCTGTGTGGAAACTCCAGTATGGAAACTCCTGCACAAAGCCCGCGTCCACTGGCAAATAAAATGAAATAATTCAGTAAAATACACGTGAATTTTCCCGTGTGGGTCTACTAGTAACAACAATAATGATCATGATCTAATTTCTGATTTACGTATAACTTTGTATCAGAAGCAGATGTTTTGAGAAGCAACGAGCGCCAATGACACAAACGATGGAGCTGCTATCGACCACCATATGGTGTATGTAGACGGCACGTGAAGCAGATAGGATTACTAAAAATCGTAATCGACTATTTTGGCAGCTCATTAGGTATACAGGATACGAGAGAGGTTTGGTGAGGGAAGTTACAGGTTATAGGACCGCAACTATACTCAACAGAACTCTGCCAAACAGCTTTTATCCCGTCCTCTGACATCTTAAATCCTGTTTTTATATCAGAGCTTAAATAAAAATACTCGCATTGTCGAGGCTCCAAAGGCCAGCGGTGGTGCGAGTTTCGAACTCTTGAAATTCTCAAGACCCTCGAATGAGGCTCAAATAAAATTAAAAACAGTTTTACATCCAATTACTGTTACCCTGTTTATTTTTGCTGCAGTGATATTTAGTTTGTGTAAAAATAGTTTATACAAACTGATTTCGTTAATTTCAAAGCGTCTGACTGGTCAAGGTATTGGAAGTCATCGAAATCTTTCACGACCAGTGTGCACAAAAGTCAATTTATGAGTTCAAAATGATGAATTTCGTAATTTAAGCCATTCATGCATAGCATACATAAAAAGGTAAGCCAATAAATTTCACACAGAAAAATCATACGTGTTCAGTTTTCGTTCGTTCCCTGAAATCGTTGCAGTGCCTCGTAGAATATATTTCACAGTATACTCTCACAGTAGTGATCTGATAGCTCTTTTACTCTTTAACACGTTGCCTCCGATTGCCTGATTGGTGTAAAACTTCACTTTGTACGCATAGTCACTAGAAGGATCTGAAAAAATTGCAGAACCTAACCTAATTGGTACACATATGTACCACTTCGGATTCAACGTGTTAAGGTCAATGAAATTTTATTGGTGTACATTTTTACGTACCCTATGCATTAACAGGTTAATTTAAGACAGAAAATAATTTTTCCGCTGTTATCGGTTTAGCAAAAGTTCTCACGCACAGCACAAGGAAAGCAGGTGGTATGCATTCAAAAAGGAAAACAAAAATTCAGATTCACCAGCGAAGCCACTAAAAACGGTTTCACGATTATTATTTCATAAGAATTGCTGATTTAATAGTGGATAGCTTGGTTACCTACATACGAGGAAAGCTGAAGCTACAAGTAAATACATGCGTCAGATAATCCTCAAGAATAACCCTCAATTACCTACATATTAGGGGTATCGGAAAGTCCTGTTCTCGTTTATTTCCGTTTATTCTCTTTGACTTTGAGTTGTTGGTGCAAGGAAAAACTGTGACTGCAAACCATTACTGTCAGCAACTCGAACGTCTAAATGCATCGTTGCGTGAAAAATGTTCTGCTCTAGTTAACAGGAGAGGAGTCATTTTCTGCCATTAGACGCTAGACCCCATTCTGCCAAACATACTCGAGAAAAAATAAAGTCCTTAGGTTGGGAAGTTCTTCCTCAGCCACTATACTCACCAGACATTGTTCCATCAGATTTTTACTTATTTCGTTCTTTAGAACATTTCATCAGCGGAAAAATATTAACAAATTTTCACGAAGTTGAAGCGGAGTTTAATTCCTTCATTTCTCTCAAAGATGTTAATTTTTTTTGAAAGAGGGATTAAAAAGCTCCGAGTAGATGGACAAAGGTTATATCTAATGATGGTGACTATTTCGTTGAGCAATCAAGATTTTTTTAGAAATTTTTCTTTCAATTATTATATTTAACAAAACTCAGGACCCGAATAATTATCAAAGTAATCATCCGACCCAAGAATGGGCCAGAAGGTTCGTTCCTATAGCCACATTCTATTCTATTCTAACTTTCCGGTATCCCTAATAACATGCGTAACGCGCATCTTTCTGTTCTCCTTTACTACAAGTTTCCGTTTCATGTCATCTCTTCCGGCCCACTATTTACTAGAAATAACAGGTATTCGGTTGTTAATATTAAACAAACAATTCACTGAATCAAATACATCTTTTAGAAACGGTTGTATATTTAAATTCCAGACGCTAAGCAGATGCTTGAAGCGTTCAAACTTTTTTCCTTCTGTGCTGGTAAAAGTTTGATACGGCACTCATAGACTTCTTTTATTAAAAATCAGATTTTTCTTATGGTTGGGGAATGCAAATGAGAGTTAAGTATATTACCTTTTACTTTAATGCAAAGCGAAGTTATATGCGTCAAATAAGAGCTTAAATTGCTAACTTTTAATTTACTTCTTTACTCTATTCAATAACAGTGATTTCAGTCTGGTGTCATTTTCTGTATATTCATGAAGGCGGCGAATCTAAGACGGAAATTCGATGTAAACATGCTCAATCAAGAATTTTTGCACAAACAACATAAATATGAAATGTATTCCGTATATACAGTAATCAACTACAGTAATAAAAAAACTGTTCTAAGGCTTATACATATAAAAAAATCCTATCACTTCCCAAAGGAAGATACGGGTCATTCGTTAAGGGTTTGAAGTTTTAAATGCCAAAATTTCATTTAAAATATAAACAGAGTTTTAACCCTTTGAAATACATCTTGGAATAAATGATGTCTCCTACTTCGATCATATCTTTATTATTCCCTCCACTAGTAGTACTCACACCGATACAACTCATGTTACTGACATTTTGGTTAATTAAATTGCTTCCTTCATGGAGTAGAAGTACAGAACTGCCCCTCTACCCTCGGCATTACAGCGCGCAACCTCAAGTAGGAGGGTCGGCAATACACGAGGTCGACGTCAATCGTGACGTCACTCCACTCATGATCAATGGTGGACACTGAACATGCGTACGTGAGCTGTTCGTAGCAATGCCCTGTCATTTATCGGTGACTGGGCTCTGGTTGCACATAGAATAAGATTTCAGGTTCTATATTAAAATGCCAAAGGTTTATTGGAATGACTATTTGCCATGGATATAGAAGCGAATTGAATCTAAAATTTAAACAAGTAATTTAAGCTTGTTGAAGCATGAATATTTAATTATAGTGTGCGTGCATCACATGGTATTATAGCTGTTCAAACTTAAAATCTGAGTTTTGTACGCGTACATTTAGTTCAAACAATTTTTGTGAGTTATTTTCACATGTTATTGAATCAAACACTGCTCTTGTTTGAAGTGTGTTAACAGATTTCATTTTTGAGTAGAAAATAGTGAAATAGTATTAATTTAGTAATTCCACAAGCACCAATGGTCTTCGGCGAATAAAAACTACCATACAGTTCACTAGATGCTATTCATGCTGTTCGAGTACGCAGTTAGTACATCTAATTTTTTCCTGCAAAGCACTTTCTACTCTAATTTATAGATATCTTAAATTGTTCCTCCAGTATACTTTGACAATTTCTTCCATTACTAATATTAGTGGCAAGAAAACACAGGAATAAAATGCCACATCTGTTTAAAAATGCAAATCAAAACAGTTCAAAAGATGAGTTTTAAGTTGTACCATAAGAATTATTCATTTTCAATAGATTGAAGATAAAAGGTATATGTAAAGCTCATGCACATTATTGAAGAGCACAGACGACAAATGTGAAAGCCTAGCTATCCGAGGAGTAGGGAGCATTTCGAGTGAATTAGCTACGAGAAGTCTTTAGTATTGTGCATATCTGATGAAATCGTGACTCTAAACTGAACATTAATATGCACCTCACCACTTGTCCCTTGATGTACTATAATAAAAATAAATGTATTTCCAGTACTTTCCTTGTTCCAAACATATATTTACTACAATTCAAAACCTGAATAAAGCAACACGATGTGAATTTGAAGGCAACAATTGAAAAGTAGGAGTGTAAAGAAGAAGTGCGCTCAGCAGCTTTGCAAGCCTTATTGAGGGGCTCTATGTGACCAATAATGATTTACTGTTGAGTCCAGTAAAACAATACCTGCTGAAAGAAGCAGTGGATGGCTTCTTTTATACGTCCGTCTAAATGCCACTCATACTGACAGGCAACAAAAATGATTGTTTCTTCATCATCATTCAGCTCCGTCAGACATGACATTTTCTTTGTGTCGAGGAGCTACACCTTCAGTATTGATTGAGAGAGCACCATCAAGAGATGGCACTGTTATAGCTAGAAAGAGCACTGCTGGTGCAAGAAAGGGAAGTTAGGAAAGGTAAGATAGAGTCAGAGGTACAGACAATAAAGCTAAAGAGGTGCAGGCACAATCAGATACCTAGGGCATAATCAGAGATAGCTAGGGCATAATCAGAGATAGCTAGGGCATAATCAGAGATAGAGAGGGTATAATAAGAGATAGAGGAGGCAAAATCAGAGATAGAGAGGACACAAACAGAAATAGAGACGGCGCACTCAGAGATAGGAGAGAGCACAGTCAAAGATAGGGAGGGCAAAGCTAAGAAGATGAGGATACCGAGATCGCAGTAACTTGAAGACTGGCAGTTTGTCCACGACAGGATAGCACCAGCAGCTGAGCAGAGCAGGAAGAGTGGATGCATCTACGACTCTCGCGATAATCCAAGTTTTAGGTGACACAATCCACGAAACTTAAATTAAAGTGCAGTAAGCATTTAGTGCATCTAAAGAGTAGCAAGACATATTTGATGCTACTCGTCACACACTTTTTTTTTAATATCTGACCGTTTGAAATGTTCATGAATTGAAGTACGTTGTAGATCTTCAGATGTCATTTCCTAATGAGAAACATTTACTTTAGAATACAATACTACGATGTGCTTTAAAATATTCATCTTCTATAGGACGAATGTAGCAGACAAGTTATATAGATCTACCACGTACGGAAGGAAAAAGGTGCCACATTTTTCTCATCTCCAATCATAGTTTGACTCTTGGTTGCACAAGAGGGTTAAGCCTGAATGCGTGTTTCACTCTGAACATATATGAGGAATGCTAAGGTATGCTTAGCTTCCATATACGAGTCTTAATAATGCCAGCATACATGATCACTCGACCATATGGACACAGAGTATCAATATTAAATACCAATTTATCCTGTAACGAGTGTCCATACTGAAGTCTACGGGTATTGCTCCTAAGATTCAACTAACATTATACTTTCCTCAATGTGGAATTTTTGTTTGTAACCTAAACTGTCCATGCCCTTCGGGCTAAATCCCTGCGTGCATCACGCACCACAGTAAACAAAAGCCCGCTCATGCACTCACAGGGGAAAAATAAGGTATGTATCTAGGATTAGGGAGAATGTATCCGTGGAACTAATAATTACAAGGCATGTGGGCTCCCTCCGTGTTTTACTGACACCGCAACAACTCAATTAAGCATCGTGCCTTAAGTACAGTAGATTCAAATTCTTATCAACACAATATTTCTCACCTACTTTTAAATGATACTTACTAGCCATAAAGGTTAATGAGGATTTATAATAAACACTAAAATTTGCAACTAAATGAAATGTTCTACTTGAGTTATTTTAGTAAATAAGGCTTTCCAAATTACTGTACATGAGTTTGTAATGCCATATTCCAATACTTATACCCTAAATTATATTTTTTACTCTATTCTCGAACAAAAATCAGGATTATTATTAAAAAATTCACAGAAAAAATAACTACCCAAAAAAAAACTACACAAAAGTCAAAACTGAGTTTTTTTCCAATTTCTCGTTTTAAAATGCTAATTCTTATTATTTAAGCCCAATAATATGCCTACATTAATTAGGAAATGCATTACACAACTTTTCAACAATTTCTTCAACAAAGTTAGAAATTCAAAGCAAGCTACGGAAAATATTTTAATCTATAGCCTTCATTCAGGGGTCTGATAATAAACTCAATAAAATATGAATAATAATAAACAGTATCAAACATTGGCAGGCGTACGAATAATTTCGTCGCTAGCTGTACTGTTTTCCCTTACTCTTCTTAGATTTCCATGTACAAAAATACTTGACATTTCTCTGAAATTTATAACCATCTAGAACAAGTGTATGTAAAAATCCTTTGCCCTTTCTGTGATTAAATAACAGGTAGCTCCCCTTGTGTTTATATTGACTTCATGTACTGCAAACTTTAAAGTGCATTGCTATCTAAGTTTCAATCACAGTAATAATTAGCATACGTTACATCAAAATATAATTAAATCCAAAAACATGTGAAAAAATTAGAATATAAACAAAATTCACTAAAAAAAAGTCGCTTTTAACTCCCAAAAAATTAGAGGGTGTGTTTATGTACCTTTTATATCCCTAGCAAGAGATGACATTAACCCGTTAATACCGACTGGCAAGTCAACTTGGCACAGTTTTATAATTTCAATATTGTGAAGGTTATTATTAAAAATGAAATGTAACCGCACCGAGGTGAGTACTGAACGTATTCTAAACAAATTACAGCATCCTACTATGCTTCTTCCGATAATGAATTGAATTCATATAACTTTTATGATGCGGTACGTTAACTTGCCAGTTGGCACTGACGAGCTAAATCGAGCATAAGATGGTGTGAAGTATGCAATATTTAGCAGGCAGACGCACCCAGTGCGGTCTGGTCGGTGCTGCGTGGCTTGCACGGTGGAGTAACGGGAAGAGCACGTGTGTGCGCGCACCTCAGCTTGGCAAGACCAGCAGCTCTGGCCAGGCACCCAGCTAGCAAGCATCGCACTCAAATGCAGCAATTCAGGCATAACAGTAGCAACGACGCACGTGTTCTGCCTCACAAATGTGGAATCAGCAGCAATGATTTCAAGGAAATTTTTGTCACGTATTGCTTGAAAACCCACGAGTTAAATATCAGGATTGCACTCTCGCATGTCTTTTTTTCGCTTTGATTTCAGAGCTGATAAAAGTCAATAGCAGGTAAAATAAGAAGAAATAAAGCTATTAATCAAATGATTTTTTAAATTTTAAGTTATCATCAAGCCCTACATAATTGTAATTTATGGTCAATGTTTTAAAGTCTCATGAAGCTTTGTATAATACCCAGGAAACAATTGAAGACGACGAAAAGTTATTTTACTGCTGTAAATTTAAGCTGGAATTAAATGTAAAATTCAAAATTTTCACCTACCCTGTATTTCGTACGACGCGTTTGATTTATAAGCAACTATTCTCATACTAGCAATTTCTACCTGTTTTCATACTCGGATACAGAATCTCTACAGTACAGTAAATATAGATATTCTAACTATGACGAAAATTGCTGATTCAAAATTTGTCAGATTTATTCATGAAAACGCAAAGGTTAAACTACTTACAAATAATTTTAAGGTCTGTTGGTCAATGTCTAAGAAACCTGTAAAAGTTCGTATAAAACTCAGGCAGCAGTTACAGTAAACGGAAAACTGTTTTACTGATGGGAATTTGACCGGGTGTTGTATCCTAATTCCATAATTTACTCTTTTGTATTTGGGAAGATGCATTTTATTTGTTGAGAAATGTTACATAATTTTAAATCATTTCAACGTGTTTTTATTATACGTGTGTTAAATACATGCAGAAATTCTAACCTATGATGAAAATGATAAATATGAATTTGTCCGATTTCTAAAGAGCGTATGAAGACTTGAAAATAATTATGAAGTCAAGAGAGAACGATGATGACTACTTGTAGTCTGCTTCTTTCTTCATGAGGTAAACTGACGATATTCTCGTTTTGTGCAGTTTTTGCACAGAATGTGAATATATATGACAGCTTAGCTGGCACGGCTGTTACTGGCTTATGTTGCCGAGTGTGCGCATGAAATATCGTCCTGGCCTTCACACAGCCGAGAAGGAAAAAGCAAACTTAACTTTAGAAGTAGCTCATTACGAAAGCTTCAAGCGAACTTTAGAAGGAGCTCATTATGCCAACTCTGAACTAACTTCAGAAGCAGCTCATTAAACGAACTAGAAAAATCAAACCAAACTGACTCCAACACAATTAGAAATATTGAAACTAATTAAAAAACGGAATGTTTATAATCACAGTAAAAATGCAAACTACACAAATAAATTTTAGGAACAAAAAAGTACGATAGCTACAGTTTTAGGTAGAAAGCAAATTCGAAGTACGAGTATCAATGAATTTAGAACTCGAAAATAAAACATTTGGAAGCAAAAATTAAGTACCCTCTATTTTCAGCCTCAGTGTGACTAATTTCATTAGGAATATTTTGAATATTTTGTAATAAATATTAAAATTTCCATAGAGTCAGAATTGCAAAACACCAAGTTCTTGAAGCGTTGTGAAGACAGTGAAAGAAGCAGGTCATGATGTTCCCTTCTAAATGTTTATGTGGAATATTATCAGAATTTTTATTTTTTAAATGTTCTATATGAACTAGCCATCTTAGAGATGGTTCACAAATCACATTAATACAAGCTTAGAATTTTATTTTCTCGTCAAGCGTTGAGATTCTCAGGTCGTTAGCTATTCTCAGTGCATTATCATTCATTTTTTATATAAAAAATGGAAAAATAAGAATGATTGATTAAATGGTATCTTGACATCAGGGCTCAAAAAATATTAGAACAATGGCGATAAGGCTCTTGAAGGTATAAAAGAAGGATGTGCAAAGAAACACTTAACACTGCAATTACTCGTGAAGGAAGTTGGTTGTCTGATGTATTGTTCTCTCTTCGACATAAACGATGGGACAAGTAGCACCTCCAATGTAACAATACCTACAATAGCCCCCAGAGAAACCCTGAAGCACCAGTGATTAATTGTATGCCGACGAGGACATCGATTCAGCACACCTCTGTCAGCTCGGTTTTCATTGAGGTTCATTTTTGTTGAAGCACTCAAACGTTTTTACACGATATCTGAACTAAATAATTTCGCACTAAACAACCACGTGCATTGAATGTAATTATTCAAAATTTATAGTCGGACCTAAGTCGAAAGAAATTTTACGATTGGGGTGGAAAAATAATCAACTCCTCCTAGCTTGATAAATTTATTCAAGATTCACCAGAGTCATAAAATCACTTTTTTCATCCCCGTGAAAATCGACGGAAAATTTTCATTTGGAGGCACGTTTTGCGTAGACCAAGTTGAGCTCTACAACAAACGTATTTCATTGAGCAAGGCGTTCTTTGGAGTCCGGAATTCTGTTCACCGTGAACTCGTTCCTACAAAATTAACCAAACATAAGTAAAAGGTTAGTAATTCTATCCTATGCAGTATTATGCGTGATCCAAGGTAAGCAACGAGTAATTCTATGTAAAATTGCAAACAACCTAATTAAAAAATAATAAAGCGCCCTATTGTTTAAATGAGAGCAAACCTGTTCACTTATAGAGAACAATCCGATTCCAAAAATACAAGCAATTCTAATGAATAAATGAAACTGCAGCAACCAGCACAAAAGGTTGAGAAGAAGTGCAAGAATCTGGTATAGTGTATTTACATATACTTCCCGAGAATAGTTGCGCACAGTCGCAAGAGCGGCAATGAAGAAGCTGCAGCAGTTGGCAAGGAGTATTGCTGATGTTATTTCCTCTTGCTGACACTGAGCCACAAAAAAAATAACGAAGCCAGTTCTAAAGATGTCACACTGTACGTTCTTGAGAGAAAATGACTAGAATGAAGTCGAATTGTTACCGGCAGAGCCAAGCAACATAAATCAGAAGGGGGGTACTTTTTCAAGCTGAGTCTGAAAAGTGAAGCGATGCCGTAATAAAGAGCATACAAGAAGCCAACAGATGTTGCTAAAATTCGGTCTGTGCCAAGGCTGAGTCATTAGGGCAGAGTCTCGTCCTTAACACGAGTACTTGACCAAATCTGAGATACAGCTCTGCAAGGCGCCCGCCAGCAGTCTGTGAGTGAAATTTTAAGCCTCAGTTCAAAGGAAGTTGTACATCCTCATGTAATACTGGATGTCCTTCCCTTCTTACCTTAGTTAGAGTAATGGCGGGGGACAGGATACATTTAGCTTGAGGCAATGCACAGCTTAGATATCTAGTCAGCTATTACTTTCTTGCTTGTATCATAACTATTGAAAGAGAATTGACGCAAATTTCTTATTGTTTTTATGGAAGAATTATAATTTCCATCCATTCTCACCTCTGATTAATTTTTGCTAAATGAGTGGGGACTGAAGGACTTTTATCATCTCACTCGAGTGCTTTAAGACTTTTGGGTCAGGGATCAGAAAGAGTACAACAATTCTTGAGTGAAACATTTCTTGCCGAAATCCCATGAGAAACCGAAAAGTTCCGGTACACCAAAGGCAACTTATATACGTTTTAATATAAGATTGATCTAATATTTTCTTGTAATCGTGAAGAATTTCAAAAGTTTTTCAAAGCTACCATCTGTCAGCGTTTCCATCTCTATTACACAAGGATTGCTGCAGAGATTGCTTCAAATATAAGAAGCCACTTCGCGTCGCAAAAACTTAGTGCCTTTGTGCTGTATAGGCAGCGCATTGAGAGCAATCAAAATATAATACTATGTTTTGACTTTCACTTCAATCAGCAAAAGTGCCAATAAAACAACGTACAGGCATCTAACTATGATAAAGTAAATTCTTTCGCGTGTTCATTTAGAAACAGTAATTTCAATCTACACAATATTACGCGTACAAATTTACGTTTGAGTGTGAAGATTTGTAGTTTATAATGGATTTAAACAGTAATTATATGTCTTGATTTACGAACATTTGTTTCAACGGTAGAGCTACACAAGAAAAACTTCTAAGGAGACACATACACACGAGTACATATATATACTCGTGAACGCAGCCGACTTTACACGAGCCACTCAAACATAAAAGAAAAGGTGAAAGAGAAAGTGGAAGGGTCATGTATTATTTTAACACTGAACATTGTTTCATATGTTAAACTATGTTCCCTCTATGAAAAATATATGACCATTATATAAGATTCCGCTTTCTCTGTACATTTTGTACATTTTTTATTATACTGCACACTCAGGGTGTTTATTTCTTGAATTTACAAAGAGAATTGGGAGCTAAACAACAAGCCTGCATCGTCCTCTTATCACTAAAAAGAGGGCAGCTTGAGAAGTTGTTAGGCCACTGAGACACGTCTCGAAAAGACTTCATAATAAAGCCACTTCAGCCTTAAGAACGAGGGCTCTACACCTGCAGAACTTACGTGGGGGGCAACTATTCCTAATAGCACATTTGCATCAAACTGCTCCGGTCACTACGGTGCCGCCAATCTTATATATTTAAGTCCCAGTAAGATGGTCGCACTAAAGAATGTTTTTTTTTTGAAGCCAAGCACGCGAGATGCTCATGAGCTGAGCGCTCTCCAGCGACGTGCTCGAGCAACACAGCTCGACGTGCGCCGTCAAGTCACGTCCCGCTCTCTTTGATGTTACATTATCAGAAAGGAACCAGGCTTCGAGCTTTATTATGTCCAACGTTCAGAGTTGCATAGTAATTGCTTGACAAAAAAGACCTATTTGAATCAATTGTAAAAACTTTACTTTGTTCAAATTAGATCTTTACTTTCAGTTGGACGCACAATATAGAGTAAATTTTTTGCTAGGAACGACGATATTTGTAGCTTTCACTACCTGGAGGTAGAGGGATAAGGATAAAGTGAAGCATCCTGCACCGAACTTGACAACTGACCCGCACCAATTCCAGAACCCGTATGATTCCTACCAACTGTTGTCGACATAGGGACCCAAAATCAATTCCACCTAAATCTAGCAGCAACAATCTACCCTTAATAATGACAAAAACATCTCCTTCCTGCGGCAGCAACCCTGGTTGCATTAGGTCTCACGCCACCACAGGAACACTGACAGCAGAGGGTCGCAAGGCTAAGGGCAGCACCAGACGCTCTACCAGCACCAGTTCCTGCTGTCCTCACTTCGCCCCGGCGAGCTCAGCTCTCATTGCTAATCAATGAAATCAATCAGAAGCACGTCAATGCTACTCACATTAACTTGCACTTGCAGTGTACGGACAGCAGTCGTGAGATCTTATAATTCTTATAATACCATAAGCTCAGGCTCCAAGAATATGAACTTTATTCCATCATCTAAAATGTTGAGTGCGTTGGCAGGCGGAAATTTGTACGCTTTACAGTATTCCTCAGATTTCAGAAAGCAACATCTACTGAAGAACGTTACTACATTGGCATTGCAGTAGACAATTCAATGTTTGAATATTGTAAATGAAGTTTTTATTTAGTTCAGCATAGGATTTGGGTAACAACCTACTAATTGATCAAACGTCTCTTTCCTGTTGCTATATTTTATTCTCATTAGTGACCCTATGACTAAACTTCTAGCGCACTCGTACACCCAACGCGACCACTGGTGCGGACTACCGTCTGAGGAATGCTGACTTACAAGGTAAGATCACAGCATCAAGTCGAGGCTCCTTACAAGGACGGCTCCCGCCATATGGTCAGGGAGCAACCAATTCTCTTAAGTGGAGTTTGGTCTTGCAAATGTACAATCAACATCTCGTTAGCCTCAGTGTCCAGTCGTCTCTCAGTTTCATAGCATCATGTCAAGTGCTAATTGATGACGGATGGGGTGGAACAGCGTGGCTTGATGTCTTGATTCACAACGCTGAGACACAGCAGTCCAAGCGTCCCTCGCTCTTCAATCCTGGTGTCTTGAGCTTAAAAAGGAGGCATCCAGCGTGTCGGGCATCCAGCATGTCGGGCATCCAGCATGTCAGGCATCCAGCATGTCAGGCATCCAGCACGTCAGGCATCCAGTGTCCTGTGCATCCAGTGTGCTGTGCATCCAGTGTGCTGTGCATCCAGTGTGCTGTGCATCCAGTGTGCTGTGCATCCAGTGCACTGTACAAATGGTTTTCTGTGCATCTAGAGCCCTGTACGAATGGTTTTCTGTACATCTAGCATCACATTTTGCACAGCAGGGCACGAGGCTATGGCAGGCATACAAATAGCTGTCAGGAGACGTCTAGAGAGCTCGCTAAATTATTATTATTATTAGCGCCATTTTTCAAGATAATGATACGAATGATTAATTAGGGCGTGTTCTATACGTAGAATTATTTTAAAATCAAGAATATCATTTATAAGAAAAGTTTGTTGGCCCCATTAAGGGTAGTTTTGCACGAGCAAAGAGGACACGCTTAGTTTATATTTGATATTGAAAGCCATAATTATGCAGTTGAATTTAGGGCGAGATTTTACTTGGCAGGTACTTGCCGCGGGCGTCAAGGAAGAGACTAAGTTCTTCTCTCGATGAAATCAGCACTCTGCGATCATAAACATGTCTGAAACACAGTATGTAACTAGATAGTCAAGGTCGTTTCTGATCTAAATGGAAGAAATACAACCTTGCTGGAAAATACACACCACTAAACAATCTTATCAAACCAGTGTACAAACTTTCATCGCATGACCACAAAGCATGAAATGAGAAGCTGGAAAACTGCAAAACTCTACAGTACACGTTATCGATGGTACTCGCAACCTACCCTCACTGCCAAGACAAAGGAGCTGAAGAAATCTAAAAAGCTGCTGAATAAGCTGAAGCATCCCATTTAGCAGAGCATGATTTGGCCCTTCTCTGATAAGCAAACTTATGCTAGAGCCCACAACATTCAAAATAATCGGTAGTTGGCTTATTATCCCAAGGATGTGTCCAGAATGTTGCAGACGAAGTTTCCTGCCACCGTCACGGTGTTTGGCGTCGTCAGCTCCAATGATGTCATTGCCCGTATATGTTTCCTGGGGGCTTGAGAATCAACACAGACGTTTATATCGATGTTCTCAAGCCTCAGTCTTTCCTGGTTGACTCAAGTCGCCGCTGATTTCCTTGAAGTCTTGCAGCAAAACTCTGCGCCCTGCCATACATCAAGAAAGCCACAAGAATAGCTATCAGAGAACTTCCATGACTTGGTCTCCTTGTGTCTGGTCTCCTAACTCCCCCGATATCAATCCAATGGACTTTTTGTATGAAGCGCAGTCAAACAGGACACCAACCGAACCCCATGTGCTACTAAGGGCGAATGATTTGCCGTATCAAGCTAGTTTTTGCAGATCTTTGAAAAGAGGTCGTCAAGAAGAGCTGCAATAGGCTCTGATGGCGTATCGAGGCTGCTATCGAGACAGGGGACAGCTTCACCGAGTAAGAAGTGGTCAGTAGGTCTACAAAGACGATCATCTGGTTTTATTCCATGACACAATTTTATTTCAATAAGAACGTTTTTATTGAGATTTAAAAAATGAGGTACTTATCCACAGAACCTTCAGAATATGGGCGTCTGTAGTTAGTATCCATAACACATTTCATTGCTGTACACCACTCAACGCTTACTCTTGCAACGTGTGACAACAAAGTTAAAATTTTTGCTCGAGCATGAGATGACCCTCACAAATATAAACTGATAAGAAGTTAGGAACACACAATAAGTGTTAGTTGAACTGAATTCTACGGCCTAAAGACTTATTCAAAACAGCAATACAGCAGCACAATGTAGGTCGCTGCAGGTCGCCTCCTTGTGGTAACGTACACTATTGAAAACGCAGAATTAGAGCTGATCTGAAAGAAGTTTGGTTTATCAATGGACTTACTGAAGAAATGAATATGTTAGTAATTTCCTCCCATAAGCTTTTAATACGTCCGTATGCACAATTCAGTATTGTGAGTACAGTACCAATATATGGCTTCCTAACTGTGTTACCCCGCCCTGGACTGGTCGCAGCGAAAGTTACTCGTCCTTAGGAATGATGTGATGGAGTAGAGCACGCACGCCAGTTGCCATGAGGGAAGGGAGAATGCCGTTCACCTTCAGTGGTGGACAGCACAACAAGCAGCCTGGATAACCAGCGCAGCTTCGTGCTGTGTCTGCATGCTGCGGTACTGGCAAGCCGTACGGCTGCTCTAGCTGCAGCACTTGTACATCAAATAAGCAAAATTAGACCCCAATGGCAGCAAAGCAAGACTTCAGTAGCAGCGCAAAACTTCAGCAGCAGCAGCGCTAGACCTCAGCAGCAGATGTGGCGTTTGACCCCAGCAGGTGACCTGCGTGACCGGGGCGCGCTGATATGGCAGGAGCTTTTCTCGCTTTTTTGACAATGGGCAACAATGCCCCGCTGTTGCGGCAAGAGGCGCGCTACGCTCTTGGCACATAGTGTACTGTGATGGTGTGCGGCTTGCTGAAATGAAGCAGCTGTGACCACATACTGCATTACTGACGCTGTGCACAGCGCAAGCGTCACTGTCTTGTGGCCCTTACGGCTACATGCTGACGCTGTGTGTGACTTCACTGTGTTGTGGCAGCTATGACTACCCTACAACTGCAGCAAACACTGTGCGCTCTCATCCAGTAGCTGATGTGAGAGGTTTTTTTCTATACTTGGTCAATGCTGTCTTTATATTATATATAGTAATTTATATAGTATAGTGACTCATCTTCTGTAAGAGCGGATTGTCAGTCATTTCGCTTTGGTGAGATTATACCTGGGAAGCGCTTATTCTACCGTCTAAGCTTCGGTTTCTTGGACGCTTCCGTTCCCTGAATGTTCTCTCAGTGGGCGTGATGATCGTCCTTCAATTCTGCTTACTGGATAAAGACCATCCTCTGTATTGTTCCATTGTAGTTCATGCTAAGTATTAATCATAATTGAATTTGTCACCTCTTTCCTGACCTGAGTGTCTGGTGTTTGTGCCTTCTGATACCCTGACGACGACGTCACACTTGATGACCCCTGCACCGATGTGTGTAGTCGAGTGCAGGGTAACATCATCTCACCTGCAGCTACAGTACAAGGCATGCGTTCCTAACCACGAGTTGCACAACGGCAGCTGGGCTGCATTACACATGCGCAGTGAACGCACACGAAGGCTACAAAACTTCCTTCAACACACAATCACAATATGTAGATACAAGAAAAGCTAAAAAGAATACATTTATTAGAAAGCAAATTTGCCTGTCGACAGTCCTTCCATTGGAGTTAACATCACTAGAAATTGGTGAAGGTTCCATGTTACCTAGTTTTACTTCTGTAGTTAAGGAGCTAGCACAGATACAACTTGCGTTTATCCTACCACTCTTGCTTGCCGCTGTCTCGAGTCAGTGCAGGGAGAGCTGCATGAAACCCTCATGTTTATCTGATGGGCAGCCTAGCATGTAAATCAACACTGTGTATTACACAGGGCGAATGAGAGAAGCACTTGGTATGACTTTGCTCACAGCCAAGCTCGTCATCTTATGCCTCGTATCATATTTTACCTTTGAAGATGAGAGCCGCCGTCAGCAGCCAATCATAACGCCGCGTTAAGAAAAAGAACGTAAACCCATGAAACACTTGCTACCCCAGCGAGTACACAACTTGAAAAAAAATAGCGTTATTTTTCACACTCCTACGAATAATCTCGAAAATTAATGACGTGTTCCATTATACTGATGTTAAATCTATCTTTGAAAATCTGTTCTTGCAAAGATATAAACAATTTGTAAACGAGTCACCCGCACACAAACAGTGGAGCCGTGCGATCAAAGGTCTTCAAAGATAAGCCGAGCAAGGTTCTCAATCAGGCCTAAATTAAGTGACCAGCAGGGCAGCGAAGTATGTAGCGAGCACAGAAGACACGTTACAAGAATGCGGGCCGCCCGGACACACCTGGCGGCAGCGGCGGCACAAAGCACGGCCTCTCTTTACCACACCAACGATGTGAGCAAGAAATTTGTCCCAGTCACGATGGAGCCTCATGAGACGTGGAACACAACTACACTGAACGTCGTATTCTGCTATTCAAATATGACAACAAGATTAATAATAGAGGGGAGGCTTCTGCCAGGTCCGTCTACAATTTGATCATAAGAGAAGGTAGCGAATTATTATTATTATTTTCCTGGTTAGAGAGTAGTAAAGAAGCCCTTCCTAATCTCATACTTACTGACACCAGCACCTGTAAAGATACAGAGCAACTACTTCGTGCTATAGTTGAACCAGCCATGAATATGCGTCTTCCCCATAATTCTATTTCATAAACCGCTCCGCCCTACTTAATTATACAATGCAAGTATAGCGTATGAACACCGTGATGAAGAGAGTAATTACTCGAGAGCTACCTTCCTAATTTTGGCACTCATAACAGCACAGCTGCTACCAGAGAACGCACTGCCCACTACGCTACAGGCTGATTGAGTTGATACATTTCCTGCAAAGTGATCTCACTGGTGGGTCACTCAGGTTAGGTTCTGTAATTTTTCAAAGCTTTCTAGGGACTATGTGTACAAAGTAAAGATTTGCACCGGCTAGGCAATCGCAGAAAACGTTAATATTAGTTCCCGTCCGTGTGGGCTACAGCGTCTGTTTTGTGCGAGGTTGGTATTACCAGATCTCGTGTCCTGAACTGCACAGTCCGTCCAAGTGATGATGACTTCCATGTCTCAATAGCGCTCTAATTAATAGTTGTCTGGAGTAATAACCCCAGCAAATTTTTACCCGTCGTTTATACAAGCTTGAATTCCAATCTCTCGTACAAAAATAAAATACTGCAGTTGTTGGATATGATCGTCATACTTCCTGTAGACTTTTAAAAATAATTTTGAAACTGAGCCATCGGAAAAAGCAGTGCATCTGCGAAAGGAAGACGAGCTTGATCACTGAGTTGAGAAGTTAGTTCGCAGCCACGCTGTGTGTTAGAACTACTGGCACTGCAAAGGAGAGGCAATCATAACTCGGGCAGCGGAGTTACAGGACTGAATAGCTCCTAAATTGGGGCTCGGTAAGCAACAGAAGCTACATGGAAGGAGGAGGGGAGGCAAACACTGCTCAAAAGCAAGGTAGAGAAACATTGTCCTAGAGTCAGGATATAAAGCGCTTGTATCATATGACTGAGTTCCTTCACTACAATATGAGATGAGTGCGAGACTCAGCGCTATCGGATCAAGCTCAGAGACTGCATATTCCCGGCTTTGAATATTTTCCTTGATTGAGGTATAGTGCATATCAATTTTCCATTGTAAAGTGATAGGAAGGAATAAAAATCTCTAAGGAGGTTTTGAGACTAGGCTCGTGCTAATAACGCATCGAATGAACTGTATGAAGCATACATATCAGATATTTTATCACAAGACTATGAAGTGTAACTTACTAAAAAGACATTAACAATTCATAACTTTAATGAGATAAATACGGCTGAGAGCTGGTTTTACCCTAAGAACGTACGCAAATGTTAAAATACGAAGATTCAAATCAGTCACAAAATAATTTGAGAGTAGAAATTAGACAATACCAATGTTTTGTTATACAAAAATATACGCAAAGTACTGCTCCAGCATGAAGCATGGGTGATGGTCTCGCTTGTGTGATTTCTACACCTGGCCCACCGTGTGCCAGTCCACCGTGTGGTCCACAGATTAAGTGAAGTGAGAGTCAAGCCCACTTACTATGATGCACAAGCTGCACAACTCAAGTTATAAACAAGACTACACTTCTAGAGGGTCAAATATTTTTGAACATATAAGATAAAATAGATCCAAGATTTCTGTCCTTTTCATCTGGACGACAAAAATAAATGCCAAGGAAAATGGGAAAAATAATACTCAACGGATGCCATCAATTTTTTGTGAATCACAGGGGGAAAAATGGAAAACGACACGAGTACATAATAAGAACTCTACTCGGATTGCTCATAATAAATATTATTAAAAAACGTAGTTTATCGATTTAGAAACATCAGGTGGAAATCAGGTTTTTTGGAACTTCAAACTCTCTGTTGAGGGAACATCAGTAAATCTTGCAAACGGAGTAGTTATAATCGAATGCATCTGGGGTTGGATTTCGTGACACCAAACCTGAACAACTGACGACTCAGCTAACTATTTTCTGGTAGCAGTGATTTTCTTTCCCTCTTCTATAATTACACTGTCTGTCACCGTCATATAAGCGATTGAGGTATGCACTACCGTAATGCCACTCAAATATTAATTATAAAATATTTCCGTGCGCGCAACGTAAGGAAGACAATCTAATTTTAAACTTGCTTCATGCCAAGCCTCTGTGAAGTGCAACATGTGGCCGGAGCTGCTTTCTCTTATATTCTTTATAAATAGTGCAAGTCATTCGGCGCTGTCGCTAGCAGTGACAGACTCTGCACACTGCAATGCACAGTGGTTGACAGGTCCTAGACGAAATATTTGAAATACTCGTGAGTTCTGTTACCAGATTTGCTACTAAATGATTGTGTAGGCAGTGGAGCACACACTCACGAGTAGGTCTAACGTCTTGTTATCTATACTAACTAAATGAAGCCTCACTGGAGAGACAATTCAGAATTTCGCCTTTTCATAACTTGATTAGTTTGCAATCTATTTGTTTTATTAGATAAAAGAAGTAAAAATTCATAGGTGATCAATTGGAGTTTCAGTTCTCCCGACTCAAAGGTCTAGAATTTAAACCATAAAACAAACGTCAAACTAATATGCTTTTACAGTCAGGTTCTCGCTGATAAACTACCGAATTCCTATGACGAATCAAAGAAATTTGCGCCACCCAATACGAGTGTCAGGCAGTGTTGATTTCTTAACTGATAATGTTCATATATTTTTCTCATGGGAAGCCAGACAAAAGAAATATCAAAACAAAATGAGCCAAGTCTTTGGACCAGAGAAGGGTCCCACAGTAATTCAAGTTTTCAATTGCATAACAAAGCATTTGCGAGGGCGCGTCCACTAATAATCGAACTAAGTCTACGGAAAAAACATCTAATAGTTCATTATCTCAAACTGAATTTACGAAAAAATCATAGAATATTAGTAATGATAACTTAAATGAACAGATGATACATAAAACATTTCAGTTTCTCAAATCAAATCGACAGAAAATACATGAAGTTTATTTTCTCACTAGCACGCTACATTGTGATTTCTTTACGCATAAATTGCTTATGAATGTTAATGCATCCTTCATAAGTAAACATTAAAGTGACTTCTTAGTCGTACATGATTATTCCACAAGGATGGCATCATTGAATATTTCTACAGCGAAGCGCCCTTCCAAGCGTTCTTCGGTGACAGACTAATCAGAGGGCATAAGGGCATGGATAGCAGTAGATTCATGGAACGGAATTAGAAGTGTCGCAAACAAAGCGCTCGTGTTACTCCTCATTTTATGTGGAGAACTCGGATGAAACGCCAGGGAAAACTCCTGTCTCTGTAATAACTCGTACTTATCCGAACCCAAAGAGAACCCAGCAGCTAAGGGTGAAACAACTCTGAAATTTTTTCCATAATTAACTCTCAGCAGGCACCACGGGGTCTAATGTACCCCATCGCAAGTTCAATACATACGAGGAAGAGGCCTCGTAGTACCTGCTGAGGATTAATGAGGTTATGAAAGTAAAAATGTCTTGCAAATCTAGCTAAATGAAACTGGGAGTCTTCTTCAATAAAACACTTCCAATAAGAGGCTACATTCTTAACTTAAAGTGTCAAAAAGTTCCATAGTGGACTACCATAGCTCGGGTACGGAGTCGCTGCAGTTCCTTGCTCCAGAGCGTCTTAGGTGTCGGGTGTTTATCACAGACTCCTGCGAGTCTCCAAACTAGGTGAGTAGCTCACTCTAAAATTGTTCATAAACACTACAGCGTTCTTAGAATTAAGGTTTCAGGCGCACACACGCGCGGGCACACAGCCACGCACCGCCTATACACGAGTACGAGTTTGTTCTTACTCTCAGGAGATTAAGTCCCTTCATAAGAGAATGTGTGGTCCAGAAAAGTTCACCAGCTTGTAATTTCACCCATCAAATAGCACAAATTTGCTGTGCACTGCACTGAGAGTGTGCAATTCTTATAAATTGCCACACGAAGATTTAAAGTTTCTTAAATGATTTTTTCACATGAACGTTTTTACTTCCTTCCCATTCTTTGATCAATCAACAATATTGCAAAGATTTTTTTTGCACATCTTGACAATGATTTCTCTGAAGCAAACTTACGGTTACCATAGCTATTGTTTTTAAGCTACCTCCATTTTTACTTGAAAGTAACCTTCCTAATGTTACACAGACCTTCCTAACATGCGTAGTTTGTTGCGTGCAATGTGCATCGAAGTACTCAGAATAACTTGACGTTCTCGAGGTTATCGAGTCACCGAGCATTCTGAAACGGGGCTATCGGACTAGTTATATTTTAACCAGGCTTTCTCATTGAGGGATCAGAGACAACACTGGTAATACGCAATACACAATTAGAGTAAGATTAAAATTTTGGGTGAAGCAAAATTTGCATTAGGCTTCCAACACCTACGAAATATCAAAGATATATAGAATAAATGCATGAATACAAGCACATCTATAACCATAACACGATAAGGATTAGTTTTAGACAGGCAAGCGGGATAAATATAATCGAGTGCATGAGTAATTTCGCCTTATTTGTATTGCTCAGTTCAGCAGTATCTGGTCACGGAAAAGAATGAACTGCCACTAGTGCTAATAAATGAGCTTCTCAGAAAAGCATAAGGTATAGAGAAGAGCTGGTGTCCGGCGGTGTGCGTGTGTGAGTTGCAGTTTGTTGTGAACGCTTGGCAATCTGCCAGCGCATTACACACAGACAACACATGGCGAGGTCCACCTGCAGCTGCTGCTGGCTACCTGCAGTCACACCTGCACCTACCAGTGCAGTACTGAGCTGAGCAACTGCTGTGTACCTGCAACCACACCTGCACGATACCTGCCTGCAGTTGAGTGCAGTACGCAGCCATCTGCATTTGTGGTCGGAGCTATAACACGCACACAAACGATACTTTCTGCCTGTATTAAGTGGCAGTGTACCTGCCTACTGCACACCACAGCACGCTGCTTATTAGCTGTTTTGGTGAACTGAGAACGCGCTGCATGCGCACTGCCACATTAAAAGGTACTTGCATTTGCTGTATGAGTGAACGCCAGCCACGAGCGCTTCTTTATACTAATCGAGAAACTCTTCTTCAGCTCGCAGCGTCGGCACCTTTACAGGGGATTGGAAATGTGAAATTCCACCGCTACAATTACAAGTATGCACCAAAATTTTACTATAGCAAGCAGTCTTCTCTTTCTCTCAACTACTATCAAGCACTATGAAGTGTGATCGAACTTGGACATAAAGTCATGAAATATTGACGGCGCTGTGACTGAACAAATTTGTTTAGGATTTTAAAGTTATTCTTGGATGTCGTACCGCCTGTTGCATCAACTTGCAGTCAGGCCCAAGAGAAAGACGCTCCCAAGTGAGAGCTGCTTCATGTCGATTGGAATCTGCGTCTCTTGGTCGTGATCTGAGAGTTACGGTAACTTCCTTCATAAGAAAGATAAATTAAGTCTTCCAGAAGTATGCAACGTGTGGTATTGACCATCCCAGCTCGTGCCGAGGTTCCACTATTATGTTAAAGAAGAAATGCCACAATATTTTACTTCGTATTCGAATTAAGTTGAAAAATACCAAATTTTCCCACCAAGGGCCTCAATGGTAAGAAAATGTACATAAGTTGTGATGATTCATAAGACATATCTAGGCATGAATATCCAAATCAATAAACAGGAAAAAATACTCCATGTAGATAATTTTGAGTCAATAATCATTGAACGTTGAAACTTTAAAAATAGCTTCGACGTATGTTTCATAAATCTTTTAGTAAAATGAAGTTCACATAACAACACGTACATTATAAATCAATTGTAAAAAAACATTCGAAGTGCACATTCAAAATTTGACCGACTACTTCACAGCTGCAATACTCGTAGTTTTTAACATATACAACAAGCAGCAACGAACACATCATGCACAGGGAAAATTAAAAATAAAGTCACGAGAAATTATGTCTAAGCAATTTAACAGTAGGACGTTGTTTGAAGGACGTGTTAGTAGCCTCTACAAGGAAATGTCAAAGCAGACTCTTCGATACAACTAAGCCCACAACCGGCTCGTGTAACCGGCAGTGCTGACACCGAGGTAGGCAGCGACAAGCTCGTAAGATGAGACGCGTGGCGCTGTTCTCTTATATGAGCTGAAGTTATCTTCTCAGGGTTGTGCGGTTGCCCGTTTCATTACCGCACTGTTGGTGATAATTAGCGAAATATCTCAAAGCAATACGAGAACGGCACGACACTTGAGCTCGTCTGTTGACACAACCTAGTACAGCTGGCGAGACAGCAAGTGTCAACAACTAGAAAAGACCACCACGTCAAGGCAGCTAAACTTTCAAGACACCCCTGACGTGACAAGCAAGGAAACTAGACATCAAAAGGCCATCATCTCACCTGCTAAGCCATCATCTCTCCCTCATAGGCCGTCATCTCGCCCATTAGACCGTCATCTCGACCTTATCACATCACTTCCAATAATCACGGCAATTTGTCCGTCAGGTTTTGCCGTCACGAAGATTGTATCGTAAGATTGAGGCTGATGACCAGGCAGATAGCCGTCAAGTTCGGAGTGCCATTGAAGATCTTAGCGCTATCCTACCGTACGCTAAAAGATACGCTGTGCTCTCAGATAGCTTATCATCTGCAGGCTCTTATGAGCGAGACCTAATCCCAGCAACCGAGTGAGTAACTATCTTTGTCAATTTTGTAGATCACGCAGGCTCGGCGCACCTGCACTTCATTCTCAAGAAAGATTTGACTGTACTGATTTTGATGAAACATGATTAAAGTTACCTTTTATGACCATCATTCTCAATAACATTCGCAACTTCACTTTTGTTTTTATAATTTTTATCCACCTCTGTGATCATTCTTGCTATCATCCATTCTCCTAGCACTATCATTATATAATAACACCTTCACTGTCACTATTAAAACCTTTTTGATCATCTGTGTTATCATTCATTGTAAAGTTTAATCATACTCTGAGCTCAATTAAGGAAACCAGGGAGAGTTTGAGTACTTGAATAAAAGTCTAGTCTGGCAGCACCTGAACAAAAGCTTAGTACACAGCATCTGAATGAAAGCTCAACACAGTTTTACCTGAATAAAAGCAGAGCCTAGCTGCACCGCAACGACGCGCGACATTGTGTCCGGTGGTCACAATCTCTACAGGACGCTGAACCATGCAGCAGCACAAGCATGGCTACAGATAGAATGAAATAAGAGGAAACAAACTGACACAAAGAGGATAATTAGGCCTAATGATGAAACATTAAGCCTCGCTACTTAAGCTAATTCTCATCTAATACTACTAATTATACACGACATACTAATTCCCTTGTGAGCCTTGATGAGGCCCACTGAGAGTTATTTTCTCAAGATAACACTGATGAAAATAGGCTTAGTCAACATAACCCTCCTAGATTAGAGCGATGCCGCCAAGTCCACGAGCACGCTGATGAACAGTTGCTCTCTGAGCAGTCCGCCTGGAGGAGCGTGCTCAGAAATGTGTGAGCATCACACAGCAGAACACGCGTCAGTTGAGAAGAGGAGTAGCCGACAGGTAAGCGAGCGGCAGAAAGACTCAGGGAAGGCTGCCCAGTGTGCAGGGGCGGCTCACACAGGGATAAGCAGCGTTATCTCAAGTCACCACCGATAGGGAGTTATTCTAGTGCCTGCTGTAAATGCTAGTCACGTGAGACCTGATAATGCCTCGCTGTGCCGAGACCAATGTTACGGCAGTAGCTACTGAATGGAGGCGCCATTCCTTGTCTAGGGTGGCAGGGGAGGAGTGCTTCAAGACAAACCAGCGCGTTCCTGCAGGTTTCTTGCCTGCAACTTGAACTGTTGATCTAAGACGATAAAGAAGACTGCTCCCTAAATTAGTTGGCGTCAAAATGTTTACAGTCTTAATTTTATTCTATTAAGAACTCGCAAGTAAAATGCTGCCTCACTGGGATTCACATTTAGAAAAGTTCTGCTGTAGACTCGGCAGCTGAGAACCTATCGACGATACAAGAGAGAGAGTCTAAACGAAATCGGTGAGACCACAATACAGTTGAAGGAGAATAGCGACCGCATGCACTCCCAAAAGTTCAAAGTCCTTGTACAAAAGAACATCTAAGCTGACAATTCACTTCCAACGTACAATCCAGTTATAAATTCTGAGTTAAAGGACGTTCAAACTGACAGACCCACTCAAAAAGAATATTAAAAACTTACATATCCGAACAGCAAAGCATTCAAAATAATTGATGTTACAGAGTGAGTCAAGTATCTCATCAACCTGCCTAACGAATATTTCACCGCCAATGTACAGAATGTTCATCTGCGGTGTTGGTGCACAGTTGTACAGCGCGGCACTTGTGCCTACAGTGTGCGGCCGCTTGGTCAAATATTTGACCTGAGGCAGCGACGTTGTTATTTTATCAGACTAATTTGTGACGGGCAGCTCTGTTGCTCTCGACTCCTGAAGAATGAGAGGTTGGAGTCACATCACTTTCTCATGCACCGGTGACTGGAAAATTTGAGCAGCACCAACTGACAACGGAAACCTTTTATGAGCTCTGGGAATTACAGCCTCGTACCGTATGACAGGGTTCTCTCTATGGCTACTACAACCACTGCATACCTGATAATAAGCATGAAATGGTTCAAATTCACCATACGCAATGGGTTAAAAAACTTAGATTGAGGGGTTACTATAATTAAGTAAGAACAGGTTTCGAAAGCACCCGTGATATAGAAGTTATTTAAAAGGCCAGTTGGTCTCAAGGATTAGATATTATGAAGAATTACATACGCACGAATACCAGCTATTTGTAATGGACCTTTGGGACTTTCCTACGATAGGCTTTACTGGAAAGTTAAGGACACTGCTAATCATTTCAGGAGTATTTCAGAAGCGGAGCATCAAGTCACATTCAAAGTAGGAAACAAAACAGGAGGCATCCACTGAGCAAGGCAAGGATGCCGGTAATGCTCGTCGCAAAGAAACGCGTGAGCAATACAGGCACACCCTGCGTCCAATACAGCAATACACTCCCTGTGTCCATGCACATTTCTCTAGTATCCACCATATCAATCGGGCAATTGTCCAATCAATCAATCAATCAATCGGACAATTGTCCAATCAATCAATCAGGATAATCAATCTATCAATACAGTAGCACTTCAGAGATATATGGCTAATCGCAGATAGAAACCCGAGAGATTTTGTGTTGGTGTGATGTGATGTGATGGGCCACACAACACTGATTAGCGCACTCAATGATCAGCGTAGCACAGGTTGCACTCTTGTTTCAAGACAATTAACTACACGTGTCTGAGCACCTCTGTGCAACAGAGAGCATCAAAAACGCAACTATCCACTACATTCAATGCAATTATTTAGCTGCACTCAAACGCCGACCTATTAGAATAGAATAGAATAGAATAGAATGAGGCTATAGGAACGAACCTTCTGGCCCATTCTTGGGTCGGGTAATTACTTCGATAATTATTCGGTTGTTTTACCGAAGTCCCATGCCGTATTTCTAGCCGCGTCAACCATGTCGGCAGCGGGATTCGAACCCGGGTCTTCCCGCTCGCAAGCAGATTCGCTCACCAGTCGACCTAGCTATTAATGCGCACCAGTCGACCTAGCTATCGACCTAGCTATTAATGTCATCATTAATGAAATCAAACGCTATCATTGGAACAGCAAGAGATTACGGGACTGCAAATGCAAGGAACTAGGGAGAAAGACGTATATTCACCGATTAAAAAGGAGAACTAAATTTTATGGAAGTTATGTTGAAAATAACTGTTATTTCAAGACGAGCGTGTCTCTCTCAGCTTTCTTGTACTTTTGCTTGTGTTAGCACTGAAGTTAGTCTCTCTCAACACACCAAGTAGCATTGTATGTATCTCATCACTGACACTCAAATTTGCCGTTTAAATCATGTTATTGTGATCTCAAGTTTTCCTAGTTGAAATGACATCAATTCAGAGAAGCAAGACACTCATAACTCGCAAGAACTGTTAACCTGTTAGCGAACAGTTACGAGTAAGTTTGACTTTGATCAGATCGACATGAATCGACTCTAGTCGTTGGAGATGTTTCACAATCTTACCGAGGTATGCCGTGCAGGACAAGAGCTTAGGGGGATGGCATGCGACTCCACCAGAGCACTTGACGCATAGCGCGCCCCGGCAGCCAAAGCCTCGTCCATCACGCGAGTTTATGAAGCGAGCGACGGATCTTTGGCAGGTACGTCACATTCGACATGCTCGACGTCGTAAATTTATACATAGAATGTACTTTATGGCTAATTTAACTCAATAAGCACCTCATGCCAAATGCTGAGTTGTTGTGCCACGGCTTGTGCTTACCATCCACAGCTTTCTATACTAATCTCAAGTACCCAGATGCTCATCACTGTTGCACTCCCGCCTTCGCTTTGCAGAGTTTTACGACACGGTCACTGATAAGGCGTTTCAACATTGTCAGATTGTCGGTGAAAATGGAATTGCAGAAACCGTTAGGAATGAAGTAGACACGAAGAACACAGAAGACACGCGTGTGAAGTTGGTTGCATTATACTCCGGCTACAAATGATAGAAAGAGCAACGAAAAATTAAATACAAGGTTTACGCAACCAAACATTGACTATACATTACTTGAAGAAGTGATACGTAGTGCGTCATAGGAAACCAGGAGCAATAATGAAGAGTGACAAGTGTCTAAAGTATTATAGACTGACGAAGACAAACACTTCATGTGCTCTAAGTATATGTGCTTGATGGAAAGCTACGATAGAGCTAAGCCCCATGTTTCGACATTGCCTTTTTGCGCGTACTCCAGAGAAACAACTTTGGTGAAATAGCAAGCATTACAACTGGCAGCCACGAATGACCCAACGGACATGGATATTGGACCGACTTGTTATGCAGAGCATTTAAATCACAATAACCTTTCGCTTTAGTCCTGGACTACACGTCAAAGATCAAGCCTGGAATCGCCTTCACTGGAACACAAAGAATACTTGTACTTTCTCGCGCAATGTCCGCCTGTACAGGAACTTCATTGCTGCTCTCAACAACGCGACTATCCTGCTGTGCACACTGCCGGTACACTGCACCTGGTGCCCGCACTCGACGTCATGTGTGTAGTCTCTGTTACTACCTGGTCCTTGAGTCGCGTGCATCCATGTATATTTTGTTTACACAATCGCCCGCCCGCGAGTTAAAATATTCTTGCACAGTACAGGCGTTCGCTGCTCAATTCCACACGTACGAGCGTGTGGTGCATAACCTACATGCGCGTGCGCAGGCGAGCACACAATTTGTCAGGGCGGGTCAGTGTCCAATTTCATGCTGTTGCTGCACCTTCAGCTTAAGCCGTTTAGTGATCCCTGACACTGTCATAAGCAAGGCTCACGTCAGAGCTGCAGTCTTCGGCTGAGGTGTTGTGGGAATCAAACTACTGATCGAATGCTCCCTCAAAAACCACACACAAGCACACATGTACGTATACAGTAGAGGCATTAATACGTGTAAGTGTACTCTATCTGCGATATGATAAACCCCGTGGCCTACATCAAAAGAAAGATACATGGGCCAATCTACGGGAAACTGTATTCAAATACCGAGACGGAAGTCGGGATAAATAGTTTTTTTAATAAATTACGAATTTATCGAAATGAATGAAGAAACAGGAATATTTCACAACATAACGATAGAGAAATCCGAGGTTTTGTAGCACAAGGTAGGTGTTGAGAAATGTTAATCATTAGGAAAAATGTGCGGAAGAAAGGGAATTGAGTGGGAATACTACGACAAGCAAACAAAAGAGGAATGAGACAATGGGGTCTGAGAGTTTGGTAGGGGAATACAGCGTTGTGGTAGCTTAGATGGGGATAAAATATGGGGAAGTCGGTGGAAATGGGGAACCGCGTATCGAGTCATCACAAATTATTTAAAATAGATCCACACGCGAAAAATCACGGTGTTTATTTAATTTTTTATTTTAATTTGCCAGTGGACGCGGGCTTTGCGAAAGAGTTTCCCCATTGATGGATGTGCCTTTGGTATCCACAATACAATGCTCACAATATACATCACCAGCTTGGTCGACTGGTGAGCGAATCTGCTTGCGAGCGGAAAGACCCGGGTTCGAATCCCGATGCCGACATGGTTGATGCGGCTAGAAATACGGCATGANCGTCATCTCGCCCCATAGGCCGTCATCTCGCCCCACAGGCCGTCATCTCGCCCCACAGGCCGTCATCTCGCCTTTATCACATCACTTCCAATAATCACGGCAATTTGTATGCCAGGTTTTGCCGTCACGAAGATTGTATCGTAAGATTGAGGCTGATAACCAGGCAGATAGCCGTCAAGTTCGGAGTGCCATTGAAGATCTTAGCGTTATTCTACCGTACGCTAAAAGATACGCTGTGCTCTCAGATAGCTTATCATCTGCAGGCTCTTATGAGCGAGACCTAATCCCAGCAGCCGAGTGAGTAACTATCTTTGTCAGTTTTGTAGATCACGCAGGCTCGGCACACCTGCACTTCATTCTCAAGAAAGATTTGATGGTACCAATTTTTATGAAACGTGATTAAAGTTACCTTTTATAACCATCATTCTCATTAACATTCTCAACATCACTTTTGTTTTTATAATTTTTATCCACCTCTGTGATCATTCTTGCTATCATCCATTCTCCTAGCACTATCATTATTAACACCTTCACTGTCACTATTAAAACCTTTTTGATCATCTGTGTTATCATTTATTGTAAAGTTTAATCATACTCTGAGCTCAATTAAGGAAACCAGGGAGAGTTTGAATACTTGAATAAAAGTTTATTATGGCTACACCTGAACAAAAACTTAGTACAGCAGCATCTGAATGAAAGCTCAATACAGTTGTACCTAAGTAAAAGCAGAGCCTAGCTGCACCGCAACGACGCGCGACACTGTGCCCGGTGGTCACATCCTCTACAGGACGCTAAACCATGCAGCACAAGCATGGCTACAGATAGGATGAAATAAGAGGAAACAAACTGACACGAAAAGGATAATTAGGCCTAATGATGAAACATTAAGCCTCGCTACTTAAACTAATTCTAATCTAATACTACTAATTATACGCGACATACTAATTCCCTTGTGAGCCTTGATGAGGCCCAGTGAGAGTTATTTTCTCAAGATACACTGATGAAAATAGGTTTAGTCAACATAACCCTCCTAGATTAGAGCGATGCCCCAAATGGCGTCAAGTCCACGAGCACGCTGATGAACAATTGCTCTCTGAGCAGTTCGCCTGGAGGAGCGTGCTCAGAAATGGGTGAGCATCACACAGCAGAACACGCGTCAGTTGAGATGAGGAGTAGCTGACAGGTAAGCGAGCGGCAGAAAGACTCAGGGATGGCTGCCCAGTGTGCAGGGGCGGCTCACACAGGGATAAGCAGCGTTATCTCAAGTCACCACCGATAGGGAGTTATTCTAGTGCCTGCTGTAAATGCTAGTCACGTGAGGCCTGATAATGCCTCGCTGTGCCGAGACCAATGTTACGGCAGTAGCTACTGAATGGAGGCGCCATTCCTTGTCTAGAGTAGCAGGGGAGGAGTGCTTCAAGTCAAACCAGCGCGTTCCTGCAGGTTTCTTGCCTGCAACTTGCTGTTGAACTAAGACGATAAAGAAGACCGCTCCCTAAAGTATTTGGCGTCAAAATGTTTACAGTCTTAATTTTATTCTATTTAGAATTCGCAAGTAAAATGCTGCCTCACTGGGATTCACATTTAAAAAAGTTCTGCTGTAGACTCGGCCGCTGAGAACCTATCGACGATACAAGGCGGCAGCACTTCAAGGATCCGTCGTGGCCAGAGAAAATACCTGACCACATGTAGAGGGAGAGTCTAGACGAAATCGGTGAGACCACAATACAGTTGAAGGAGAATAGCGACCGCATGCACACCCAAAATTTCAAAGTCCTTATACAAAGGAACATCTAAGCTGACAATTCACTTCCAACGTACAATCCAGTTATAAATTCTGAGTTAAAGGACGTTCAAACTGACAGACCCACTCAAAAAGAATATTAAAACCTTACATATTCGAGCAGCAAAGCATTCAAAATAATTGATGTTACAGAGTGAGTCAAGTATCTCATCAACCTGCCTAACGAATATTTCACCGCCAATGTACAGAATGTTCATCTGCGGTGTTGGTGCACAGTTGTACAACGCGGCACTTGTGCCTACAGCGTGCGTCCGCTTGGTCAAATATTTGACCTGAGGCTGCGACGTTGTTATTTTATCAGACTAATTAGTGACGGGCAGCTCTGTTGCTCTCGACTCCTGAAGAACGAGAGGTTGGAGTCACATCACTTTCTCATGCAGCGGTGACTGGAAAAATTGAGCAGTACCAACTGACAACGGAAACCTTTTATGAGCTCTGGGAATTACAGCCTCGTAACGTATGACAGGGCTCTCTCTATGGCTACTACAACCACTGCATACCTGATAATAAGCATGAAATGGTTCAAATTCACCATACGCAATGGGTTTAAAAAACTTAGATTGAGGGGTTACTATAATTAAATAAGAACAGATTTCGAAAGCACCTGTGATATAGAAGTTGTTTAAAAGGCCAGGTGGTGTCAAGGATTAGATATTATGAAGAATTGCATACGCACGAATACCAGCTATTTGTAATGGACCTTTGGGACTTTCCTACGATAGGCTTTACCAGAAAGTTAAGGACACTGCTAATCATTTCAGGAGTATTTCAGAAGTGGAGCATCAAGTCACATTCAAAGTAGGAAACAAAACAGGAGGCATCCACTGAGCGAGGCAAGGATGCCGGTAATGCTCGTCGCAAGGAAACGCGTGAGCAATACAGGCACACCCTGTGTCCATGTACATTTCTCTAGTATCCACCATACAGCAGCACTTCAGAGATACATCGTTAATCTCAGATAGAAACCTGAGAGATTTTGTGTTGGTGTGATGGGCTACACAACACTGATTAGCGCACTCAACGATCAGCGTAGCACAGGTTGCACTCTTGTTTCAAGACAATTAATTATACGTGTCTGAGCACCTCTGTGCGACAGAGAGCATCAAAAACGCAACTATCTACTACATTCAATGCAATTATTTAGCTGCACTCAAACGCCAACCTATTAATGTCATCATTAATGAAATTAAACGCCATCATTGGAACAGCAAGAGATTACGGGACTGCAAATGCAAGGAACTAGGGAGAAAGACGTATATTCACCGATTAAAAAGGAGAACTAAGTTTTATGGAAGTTATGTTGAAAATAACTGATATTTCAAGACGAGCGTGTCTCTCTCTCAGCTTTCTTGTACTTTTGCTTGTGTTAGCACTGAAGTTAGTCTCTCTCAACACACCAAGCAGCGTTGTATGTATCATCACTGACACTCAAATTTGCCGTTGAAATCACGTTATTGTGATCTCAAGTTTTCCCAGTTGAAATGACATTAATTCAGAAAAGCAAGACACTCATAACTCACAAGAAATGTTAACCTGTTAGCGAACAGTTACGAGTAAGCCTGACTTTGATCAGATCGATATGAATCGACTCTAGTCGTTGGAGATGTTTCACAATCTTACCGAGGTATGCCGTGTAGGACAAGAGCTTAGGATGATGGCATGCGACTCTACCAGAGCACTTGACGCATAGCGCGCCCCGGCAGCCAAAGCCTCGTCCATCACGCGAGTTTATGAAGCGAGCGACGGATCTTTGGCAGGTACGTCACATTCGACATGCTCGACGTCGTAAATTTATACATAGAATGTACTTTATAGCTAATTTAACTCAATAAGCACCTCATGCCAAATGCAGAGTTGTTGTGCCACGGCTTATGCTTACCATCCACAGCTTTCTATACTAATCTCAAGTACCCAGATGCTCATCACTGTTGCACTCCCGCCTTTACTTTGCAGAGTTTTACGACGCGGTCGCTGATAAGGCGTTTCAACATTGTCAGATTGTCGGTGAAAATGGAATTGTAGAAACCGTTAGAAATGAAGTAGACACGAAGAACACAGAAGACGCACGCGTGTGAAGTTGGTTGCATTATACTCCGGCTACAAATGATAGAAAGAGCAAAGAAAAATGAAATACAAGGTTTATGCAACCAAACATTGACTATACATTCCTTGAAGAAGTTATGCTTAGTGCGTCATGGGAAACCAGGAGCAATAATGAAGAGTGACAAGTGTCTAAAATAGACTGACGAAGACAAACACTTCATGTGCTCTAAGTATATGTGCTTGATGGAAAGCTACGATACTCCTGAGTAGAGCTATGTCCCATGTTTCAACACTGCATTTTTGCGCGTACTTCAGAGAAGCAACTTTAGTGAAACAGAAAGCATTACAACTGGCAGCCACGAATGACTCAACGGACATGGAGATTGGACCGACTTGTTATGCAGAGCATTTAAACCACAATAACCCTTCGCTTTAGTCCTGGACTACACGTCAAAGATCAAGCCTGGAATCGCCTTCACTGGAACACAAAGAATACTTGTACCTCCTCGCGCAATGTCCGACTGTACAGGAACTTCATTGCTACTCTCAACAACGCGACTATCCTGCCGTGCACACTGCCGGTACACTGCACCTGGTGTCCGCACTCGACGTCATGTGTGAAGTAGTCTGTTGCTGCACACAACTGCTAACTGGTCCTTGAGTCGCGTGCGTCCATGTATATTTTGTTTACAAAATCACCCGCCCGCGAGTTAAAATATTCTAGCACAGTATGTACAGGCGTCCGCTGCTCAATTCCCCCACACATGTACGAGCGTGTGGTGCATAACCTACATGCGCGTGTGCAGGCGAGCACACAATTTGTCAGGGCGGGTCAGTGTGTAATTTCATGCTGTTGCTGCACCGTCAGCTTAAGGCGTTTAGTGATCCCTGACACTGACATATGCAAGACTCACGTCAGAGCTGCAGTCTTCGGCTGAGGTGCTGTGGGAACCAAACTACTGATCGAATGCTCCCTCAAAAACTACACACAAGCATGCATGTGCGTATACAGTAATTAATACGTGTAAGTGTACTTTATATGCGATATGATAAACGCCGTGACCTACATCAAAAGAAAGATACATGGGCCAATCTACGGGAAACTGTATTCAAATCCCGAGACGGAAGTCGAGAAAAGTAGTTTTTTTTAATAAATTACGATTTTATCGAAATGAATGAAGAAACAGGAATATTTCACAATATAACGATAGAGAAGTCCGAGGTTTTGTAGCATAAGCTAGGTGTTGAGAAATGTTAATCATTAGGAAAAATGTGCGGAAGAAAGGGAATTGAGTGGGAATACTACGACAAGCAAACAAAAGAGAAATGAGACAGAGAGGTATTTGGGGGTCTAAGAGTTTCGTAGGGGAATACAGCGTTGTAGTAGCTTAGATGGGGATAAAATATGGGGAAGTCGAGGGAAATGGGGAACCACGTATCGAGTCATCGCAAATTATTTAAAATAGATCCACGCGCGAAAAATCACGGTGTTTATTTAATTTTTTATTTTAATTTGCCAGTGGACGCGGGCTTTGCGAAAGAGTTTCCCCATTGATGGATGTGCCTTTGGTATCCACAATACAATGCTCACAATATATATTACCAGTTTGGTCGACTGGTGAGCGAATCTGCTTGCGAGCGGAAAGACCCGGGTTCGAATCCCGGTGCCGACATGGTTGACGCGGCTAGAAATACGGCATGGGACTTGGGTATACAACCGAATAATTATCGAAGTAACTATCCGACCCAAGAATGGGCCAGAAGGTTCGTTCCTATAGCCTAATTCTATTCTATACCCTAAAAAATTTCCTCTTATCTAAATCCGTAAGAGCGTGTATTATACAGGATGGCCCATAAGTAAGGTACCTTTTTAAAACTATTTTCAACAAAATCACAATTCCGAAAACAATACCTCAATTTCCAAAATCTTTGGCCTTATGCTAAGTGGTAGCCAGGTTACTGGTCAAACTAATTTGAAATATTTCTTTTCGCATTATCAATTAAAAATATCAAAGCATCACGATGAATTTCAACAGAAAAAGGTCCAAAGAAAATTTCTATTTTTAAAGATAAACCGATTTTGTATTCTGGATACCATAATGCAAGTGAAAGGGAATTGAATTGCCACAGAAAATAATGCACTAGAATGATTTCTTGTATTTCTTAAGCTTTATTTTTGTTGCTATCAAAGCTATCGATTAGAAGAGTGTGACACAGGGACATACGGATGCGGCTCTTATTATAGTATAGATAAGTGTTTTATAGTTGAACAATGAAAGATTATTTACTACAAATAACAAGATGCAGGTTGGGATAACTTAGTTACGATAAAAGAATAGGGAACAACAATTAATTTTATGCTTGCAACGTCAGAGCGTCAACGGGAAAATGGCAACTGCTATGACGTTAACTTCACTGAGCGAAGTGTCTCGTGAATAATAAATACTTGGGAGCTTTAGTATTGAAATGTTGTAGAATAACTTATAAAAAATCTAAGTTCATAATTTGTAGTAGAATAATATTGGTACGGACATCGACTGACATGGATAAGCTTAGTTTAGCAGTCACAAAATTTTTACGGGGATTCGCAGCTTTTGGAAGGCTCAATGAAGAAACACCTCGTATAAAAAGGAAAGCGCCGACCAACGGCGTGCATTTTTAGGTTGACTTCTACAAGGAACGCTATAATGTCAGAAAATCTTCCAATTTACTAACTAAAAGAATTAATTTTCAGGTATCTTCGTCTATGATTGACATTGTGATTTAATTATTTCTGACACATTTTACTAAGATTTCATTACCAGTTGTCTTCGTGTCTGGTATGTCACCTTCCAAATCATCGCAATGTCTCCCTACAAAGCCTCAACCTCGTCACAAGATGGACGGGAACAGTTGTGGGAAGCATGATCACTAGCCTTGACTCTTTACCAAACATATGTCACTTACAAGGAACATGGAAAATAATTCAAATTATCCTTACATTATTGGCAGTAGGAACGTCGTACCTGTTTTCTCAGAGGACACGTTACTGTCGTAGTACAAACTGCAACTAACAGCAAAAAGATTATCATTGCCGCTCAGTAAAGGGCGAGGATAAATCAATAGCGCTTCAAGAAATCATAATCCAGACGGTAGAGGGTTAAAATGTTAGCATTAGGATTTAAAATATATTAAATATTTCATGTGTATCTCAATAGAATAAAGTTGGTTTTTCCTTCTTTCCTGAAAATATTGTAATGAAATTATTTCTGACCATCGATAGAATAGAATAGAATAGAATAAGGCAATAGGAACGAGCCGTTTGGCCCATTCTTGGTTCAATACCGAAGTCCCATGCCGTCTAAAAGTAAATCCATCAGTCATGCACGTACACCTTAACCACGTAAGTCAATTTAGTCGTGTGCACACATATCACTCACGCACAGGCGTTTATGTCACGAGCATTTAGCTCAATCATACATTAACCTTAAGGAGTTAGGGACATAGTTAGTAGGATGTAGTACTGGGGGGGTTCATAATCCAAAATTTATCGAGACGATTTTTGAATGTGTTCACAGTGCCAGCAGAAACTATGTTTTCTGGCAGCTGGTTCCAAGTTGCGGCAATTTTAACGGGAAAAAAGTTCATAGCTTGAGATGTCTTGAA
>VCRD01005682.1:41232-54902 GCA_006783055.1 Trinorchestia longiramus
CGCTTTCTTGGGATATGGTGGTCTGTAGCGGTTGCAATCTTATCTTTGAGTATCATGTAGCACTCTTCGGCGTTTTTGTTGTTCATGAGTACTTCATAGTTATAGCTGCCAAGCTCTTCTTTCATTAGTTCGAAGTTTGCTCGTTTATAGTCGAGGACTTGTTTATGATGATAGCCAGAATATCATTTGAATGTACAGTAAGTTGACAAATTATTTGGAATCAATTTACTAATATCAGGAGCAGATCACTTAATTTCCTTACATGTAATATCAAATAATGTTGTAAGACGTCGAACCTATTAATTAAAGCTTTTCGGATAAAAAATTAGTAAATTACGTTCATGAAATGGCAAATTCATTTGCAGGTAATTAGTGCAAACTAGGATACAGTTAATCAGAGGGGAGTAGTAAAATATATTCAATTAAATATTACCGTTAATTATTCGATTTTATGAATTTATTACCGTATGTTACTACACATGATTGTGTTCATATTGCAAACATCTACCTCACCTTCTATAATTTGTCTTTCCTAGGATAGGCTTTCTCTTCCCAATTGATTTGATTCACATCAAGTGGATTCAGAAGCATAACGGGCTGAAGTTAGCATTGTGGAGTGACTGCACATGATGCAGCGCGCCAAGCAGTAGCTGTCAAACTGTATTGAGGGCAACCACGGGCCCACCAGCTGATGGGGCAGCAGCACTAGGCCGGCGGACAGGCTAGGTAGTGTTGGTATTTAACAGTCATTTACAGCGCTGTTATTTCAGTCTAATCAGAGTTGTTCGCCTGAAAATTGATGTGCATTGCTGGCACCTAAAGGTATCGAATTGATTTTCGTGCTAAATTTGAAATGCTATTGTCAAGTGTTAAGATATTATTTGCCTACTAAGGTGATCAAATTTGTGAAGCAATAAAGCAGTTAAAAAGTGTAGTCATTTCATTGTGTACAATTCAGTTTTGAGCTTAAAAGTGACTCATTTTGAGATACGACTAACCTGACTCAATAGAGTATACATGTTGTATTTATATTATTTCATTGTTTTCTTTCTAATTTGCAAATCAATTTAGGAATTCGTATTAAACTGCCTCACCAGCGCAGTCCGTCTTTGCTTACATCAGTTTTTTTCGTGACTCGTACATAGAATAAAGAATGCTGACGTTGTCTGGTTTTTTTAAATCCTTCGCATGGTTTGTATCAAATAGGGTATAGCTCAATATTTTTTATGCATGGAAGTTTGTGTCTTTCCCAAGTACATCAAGTCATGTAATTATTTCTAAGTAAATTGATCAAATTTACAAGAGTCAAGCATTCATTTACAAGCGCTTCTGTTTTTGAGTTATTTTTCATAGTATACTTACCACAACACAAGTCATGCATCAATATCAGTAGGATAAGAGACGACAAACATTTCGGAATGAAAAGTCTATCACAATTTTGAGGAAAAACATAGTACAAAAAAAATGAATAATAAATAAGCACAGTAGCGAGCATTGAGACAAAACAAATCCATCTAAATTATAAACTGGGTGAAAGTATTACACAAAAATCAAAAACTTTGGTCAAACCAACTGATGATTTGGAAACCGAAATTTGCATAACCTATAAAAATTTAAAAAATCAGTGACCGCTCGTCTCTAGACGTGCTTTGCATCCCCAAAAGGCACGTAACTTGGGTTCGCCGCCAAATTTGAAGGCTCCTGATGCAGGAAAATCACCACCGTTCAAAAAATACTGCATTTCAGTTCAATGCATAGCGGAAATTCACATAGCTTTATATACTTATTCCACGCTGCTGCAAGACAATATCAATAGGACCAGTTATATCGCCAACAAAATACGTTCAGATAGAATTCAATAAAATCGCACCAGACGTTGCTGGCATAGTGATTCAACGGAGCAACTGCTACCGAGCGTGCCAGTGGTGATGTTATGATATTATACTTCTCATCCTAGAGTTCCTTGTGTCCAGCACTGAAATTTTACTAGTGACCAACACAGCAGTAATGGCACAAAACCCTCAGTTGGAAATTCGATGAGCATTTATTCGTGCTTACAAAACGAGCTAACTGATCCTGATGGTAAACATCCGAAACGCAGACTAGTTATTCCGGAGTTCCAGGTTGCTACTCAGTTGTAGGCAACGGCTTGGTAGGCTTCGCTTAGTAAAGAAATCGCTGGCGGACTGCAGCCAGAAGTTAAAACAACGTGACCAAGGTAAGGTCTACGACCATTTTACGAGCGCACCATCCTGATCAGGCTACGGAAGTCGGCTGAGTTTGGTTCTCCCGTCCTCTGGGAGCGAGGAGTTTTTGCGTTTGATGCCACAAGAAACAAACAAACTCTAGTTCAATTCTCCAAGCTTGCGTAAACTGTCAACAAACGGGTTTTGTTGACGAGGTGTTACGTCAAGGTGCTTTTCTCCATCTGTTGCAGGGCGTGCGGCCAAACTGAGCAGACTCAGCTCTGTACAATGCAGCGACCTCCTACTTTGGTACACACAAGGGCTATTTGTAGAGCATTTTCTCAGGTTTCCTGTGGGTCATATGATAGGTGCTATGCACATCCTTAGGAGGTCATATGCTAGGTTCTACACACCTCCCTAGGCGATCATATGCTAGGTTGTATATATAATGTAGTGGTAGTTCAAATGGTAGTGTTCCATACATACATCTGCTTCTAGTCGTATGGTGGTGTTCTATACATCTGCTTAGAGTCGTATGGTAGTGTTCAATACATCTGCTTAGAGTCGTATGGTAGTGTTCTATATATCTACTTAGGAGGTCAGATGCTAATATACATCACCACTGAGAAAAATGAGCCTAACCTCAACTATTACTTCCCATGGTAACCCATCGATCTCCTGGCTCCTTTGCGCTTTTCCTCCTATTTTTCCTCTAATCCGACAAATTTCACTATTCAGGCTTCAGCATCCGTGCTGCAGGTGAATCACGCTCGTGCGTGAAGTATGTGAAAGTTAAACAGTCAGATGCTGTGTCACGCGTACTGCAGCTCATCAGAAGCGCTCTATAAAGTCTACTAACCAAGTATCCAGAATTTGAGGAACTCCGTCAAGTTTCCAAAGCGTGCCGGCGGAGCAAGACTGTCGCCGTCTACATTGTGAGTGATCAATGCTAGCAAAGATGCTCAGCACACAGACTCGGTGCGACTTGCGCTCGAGTGTTTGTTGACTCACATAGGGACGCGGAGCAGTAGAACATTTACTCGCGAATTAGACGTTCTTAAAATAAAGAACTTCAACAAACAGGACTTATTGAGATAGTAGTATAAAAGTAAATAAATTAAAAATAATCTTAACTTCCTACCAGTTCACTTGATATGGTAGCATTGTGCAAGAGAGGCCGGGCATGCAGGTCCCACTGGGTAACCTCGTGATGCATCAGGACGGATGTACAGTACATCAGTAATGCAGATCAACAGGCTAGCCCTCGAATAATACCGTACTCGTTAATAATGAAGAAATATTCTCTTCGTGCTTCCTGGAGCCTAGAAATTTGTGAGGTACATTATCGCCTCTGATGTAAAGGATGCCAGGCAAAAATCAGCCATCTCAAGTGATCTTATTTCCCCATGCTCGTTTCTTCCTCCTGGTCAAAAACTTAAAAACCATGAGCCTGGCCACACTCCCCTGCTTGCTGCAAATAAATCGATCTGGAGGCGCTAGACCGGGCAAATACCGTTGTTGGCGTGCAGCTCCAAGAGCACGAGGAAAACATCACAAGCTGTAGCGAGGGTGTAGCGTTTACATCAACTCATGCTACGGCTTCAAGCATCTAAGAACGAGAGTTTGCTCGTCTCTGAGGTGAATGAAAATTGTGCCTGCAATGAGCGGTTCTACACTTACTTACCGTGTAATTATTTTTAGCGATGTATCATGCTGTGGTTCATGCGCAGGAAAACAATTCATGACATAAGGAGTGCTCATCGTTATTACTCTCTTCGGAGAGCGCAAATAAACCAGCAATTGAACATACATGACCAAGATACGAGAGAAGACCGAGTCCAGCAGCAGTGCAAACACCACTATCAATTGGTCACTCATCAAACACACGTCAGACTACCAGGAGGGAAGTTCTCTAAAACAGTTAGTCAAGATAGATCAAACTATCACAAAATTTGAGACTCCTTCACACCTGCGAAAGAAGGTTCGTGTAATCTAGCCACTACGAAGTGCACAGCAAACAAATCTTGAAAGAAAATATATCGTTCTGTTCGTTGAGCGATAACTTCCGCAAGTTGCGGCTCATAAATTCTGGCAACTTTTAAAAAATAGACTAAGGAAGACAGTGATTTTTGACAGGGGTGAAAAAATCTCGACAAGCACAATAACAGAAGCTCGTGCATACTCACGTGCCCAGCAGGTGTGTGGCGACTTCAACTGGCGTCCGAGAGTGACCTTGTGCTACAGCACATGCACCTGAAACAACAGAGAACAGTTATAGAATATAATAAGGCAATAGAAACGAGCCATTTGGCCCATTCTTGGGTTGATACCCAAGTCCCACGCTGATTATGTTACGCATGATGTCGTACTGTGTGTTAAAGATTTCGTACTTTCGTAATGGCTTCAAGTTTTTCTTTCCTGTAAGCTTAACGGACTGATTACAGCCCCAACACGGTACAAAGTCACATTCTCGCTTGATTTGAACTTCTCAGTCTAATCCACCACTTCAACCTAGATTACACACATAGGAGATCAGTGTCTTCCAATACATCGCAAAGAGAAAAAGAACACACAATCAAAATGCATGGCTGTGGACAAGCCCCAGCACTGAGTGTCATCAGTTATCTACTCAAAGTGATAAATTATTTTAATGGTTTGACCGGAAACTCACATTCAAGCACGCTGAGACTCAGCGTACAACGTGTGCTGGTTTCTGGCTGCATGAAATAGGAGTCAAGTACAGGGGTCAAGCGGTGGTGGTGGTTCCATGTCACTTGTAGAAATCAAATAGGAAGACCTACTCGCAGGAGGTCGACCATCCTCTTCTCCTATAAATTTTAGATTTAGGTTTCCCACATGAGCTCAGTGAGAAAGAAACTGTTCCTACAAGCTGTTCACCAAAGATTTGTTAATTATTATCAATAATTTCAAAGACAACAGATTTAAGAAAAATGTTCTACATTCTGCCTAGCGCGTATCATGTTATGCACAAGCGCCTACAGTTTCCTTCGTCAGTAACAAATTCATCAACAGCAACAGCATCAAAAACCATGCTTATGAAATTCTTGTTTTAAAATCTACAAGTATAACCACGGGCATAACGAGACAGCTGAACGAGTGTTGCAAAACAATTTTTATTGTCTGGAAACTAAATACAGACACCTGCTATGTAAGGCTAAAATCTCACTGGTGTTTGGTGCATGGAACTCCTCAGTCATTTGCTCTTTGAAAACAATTTATTGTAAGCCTGCTCACCAAAGGAAAATAAAGCAGCGCTGAACTATATAAGGTGGTCGCAGTCAGCAGTGATGGGCAGAGCAGTTAGTAAGGCCTGTATGGCTGGTGAAATATTTGAGACACAGTAAGAAGCAGTTATTTATAGCTTGCCAGGGCTCGTTGGCCGGCTGGCCGTCCTTGCACTACGTCAATGCTCGAGCGTACACAAAAAAAATATTTGTTCTTGGCAACGAAGGCAAGCTGCCCGACACCGACCCTCCTAGGAGGTGGGGATCAAAGCAAAGGTGGTTGACAGAGCAACGAGTAATTGAAGGATAGCGTACTCCTGCAGATATCTTTGTAATATTCTCTGGAGAACGACAGTGATTGTAAATTAAATAAAATCATATACGACAAACTTACTCAATTTGTATGCCGACAACTGTGTTTTGAAGGTCCAGAATTCCAGGGCAATGATGGACGGACTGCAACCCCGTTCCTCCAGTAGCTGCTTGCGTCTCCATGTTGCCAGGCACTGCTCCACTTCTTATTTCCTATTAATTACTGCATATTTCCTATTAATTACTGCGTATTTCCCATTAGTCCTATTAATTCTTGTGTACAAGCTTGCATGTGAACGCGAGTCCCATATTGCGGACCTACACGCAACACAGAGCCTGTGAGAGAAGAAGACCTCAGCTTGTGTTCTGGAGCAGGTGTTCTCTACAGCTGATCACATCTGTGCCTCAGATGACACTCTTCATTAGACAACAATACTCTATCTACGGGTGCAAGAAAATTGTCATTTCCTGAATGCCGCCCGTTGCTTTAAAAGCTAAGGCTTCTCAGTTCCTTCGTGTTGCAGTGATAAAAGAAGCAGGATCTACTAACTTCTGATACTTGGGTCTCGAATATAGATTGCTAAGCCTGCACGAGGGTTTGAACGCTACACTCGTGCAAGTAGACCGCTGGGTCGGCATACAGACCAACACGATCACTTGGAAGACAAACAAGCTTTAGTGCAAGACTCCAACTCAAGTTATAAGTAATCTTGAACTAATCTAGAAGAAGCATTCTTGAAGAAGTAATCGTGAAGAAGTAATCGTGAAGAAGTAATCGTGAAGAAGTAATCGTGAAGAAGTAATCGTGAAGAAGTAATCGTGAAGAAGTAATCGTGAAGAAGTAATCGTGAAGAAGTAATCGTGAAGAAGTAATCGTGAAGAAGTAATCGTGAAGAAGTAATCGTGAAGAAGTAATCTAAGAGAAGCAATCAATAAGAAGCACTTAGCACTTGAATAAGAAGTAATCAAGTATGTAAGAAGTATTCGATAAGAAGTAATCAATGAGAAATAATCAACGAGAAATAATCAACGAGAAGTAATCAACGACAAGTAATCAACGACAAGTAATCAACGACAAGTAATCAACGAGAAGTAATCAACGAGAAGTAATCAATGAGAAGTAATCAATGAGAAGTAATCAATGACAAGTAATCAATGAGAAGTAATCAATGACAAGTAATTAATGAGAAGTAATCAATGAGAAGTAATCAATGAGAAGTAATCAATGAGAAGTAATCGATACAAAATATTCGATTATAAGTAATCGATACAAAATATTCGATTATAAGTAATCGATAAGAAATGGTTCTCTGTTCAGACTGATAATTTTGTACAATGTTTCTGTAAGCGATATCTGGGGCGCATATTTGCAACAGTGGACGGAACTCACTTTCTCTTCACAAAGCTAAGTTTCTTACCTTTTCTGTTGAATTGAAAGAGTTTTCAAATTTTAAGAACGAAAGCGTTAAAGCTTCAACTATTTCTTCAATAATTACAGAGCAGCAATCTTAACACGTTTGTTGCGATGCGACCCACCGGTGGGTCACTCAGGTTAGGTTCTGTAATTTTTTCAAAGCTTTCTAGTGACTGTATGTACAAAGTAAAGATTTGCACCAGCTAGGCAATCGCAACAAACGTGTTAAACATCCTCGTCTTTATTCAATAGGGTGACAAAAATGTTGACCAAAATTTACTATTATTCATTGGTATCTACATAGAATACCCCTATTAACCCCTATTTTAGATAAAAAGTTTAGGTACGAACGAATAATAATAAATTCGGTCAACATTCTTTCGAATCCCACCGTTTAACATACAAGTTTAATACATGTACAGGGTGTCCCAAAAAATGTATACATTTTTAAAAGTTTGTAGTTTGAATACTACTGGCATTCATGAGTGAGACATCAGGGGGATAACAACGTGTTTTGGATACAAAGTAGAACTTTCGATCTTGCTCTTTCGAATGAGACCTGCCCCAGCCTCCTAGAACTAGTAGTATTCAAACTACAGCCTTTACGGCATGGGACTTCGGTATTGAACCAAGAATGGGCCAAACGGCTCGTTCCTATTGCCTTATTCTATTCTTTAAAAATGTATAATTCTTTACGACACAATGTACTACAACATGGACGTCAGTAGGAGCTCGTGGCGTTCATTTGCTGGACTAAGTGCAGTCGAGTATCAATGATACGCACCAGAAAATTAAATACTTCTGGAAGATGTCACGTGTAACTCCGGGGGAAAAGAACACAGAAAAGAGAAGTTACCAGCTGGCAAGTCTGACAACATATGCAGTCGACGAAGTGGCGGTTACCTCTCCATCACCATAGATTTGAGATCATAAGTGTCTGAATTAGCTTGCCAAAACTAACTATTGACTTCACAATCAGAAACAACAGTAATTTAATTTGTGCGTATCATTCTTTATGTATTGGGTTGACCAAACACAGGAGCGCTAAACCTAACCTAATTAAAATAAAACCTACCATCCCTGTCCTATTTCTCCCAGTTAATCAACAATAAGGTACATGCATTATGTATGATTAAGTACAATAATATGCACCTAAGTTTTATTTCAAAGCAAACTGCATTACAAAATGATTATTGCTCAAAATAATTTCACTCGAAGCCACTGAGGCAAAAAAATGTTCCCCTCATAACAAATGCCTCGCACAGATTTCAGCCGCCCTCACGAGGTGCAGGGAGGAGCTTATGCTTACGTCTCAAAAAAAATCTTCTGTTAACGAACTAGTTCATAATGCAGGGATCTATTGGTCTGTATAGCTGAGTTAATAACAAACAAACAAATAGTTGGGCACGGCAAGCTAAACTACATCACATTTTAGTGTTGAAGCATTCCATAACATTTTCATGACTGAATTATTTTCATGCTGATCAAAATATTGCATAAATTACCACTTTTCTTTACTAATCTCTATGTCATTTTGCCGTAATTTTGAACGAAACATTTAGACTGTGGAACTAAAGGATATGATTTTTAAAGTTTGTTTGGGAAATATTAAAGGAACGAAAGGATTAAGGACCGGAAATTTAGGGATCGCAGCTAGTAGTTAATATCTGCTAGCCAACTGCGTGTGATCTAGCGGCTCATAAATATTTTAAAAAATCAGATACTGGGTTATTTCCCATCAAAATCAGTACATATACTTTTTAATTTTCATTACTTTAATTTCTGGGATTTATGATACACGGAATACATGCAAAACGCTATTTGTAGTCCTCTTAATCCGGACACTAAACAGCAGGGTAGAAATTCTTGAATTCGTTTCAGAGACTTAATTTTTGCTTTTCGATTAAAATTTAATTAGTAGATAAAATAACTCATGCTCACAACATATTACAGTTTCAAAATTACTCACTTCATTGAAACATGACAAACATTATAGATATTATTAGGATTCATTACGAAAATTGTAGGATAAGCCCACGCTGTTCCAAAAGTTAGACGACTTGTTCTTCGTCGTACTACGAAGAATGACGGCCATTACTTTACAGCAAATATCTGTACACGAAATTACATCGCAATAAAAACTATCATTATCATGCTTCGAGGTTTTTTTATGAAAATAAGAGGGAAAAGCAACTGAAACTGATCATTCGATGATATAAGAAGTTAATTTGGCATTTAATCAAGGATGCAATGTTTAAAATTTGTAGTAAAACTATAAAACAAAACGGGATAGAAACATTTTAATAAAACTCACAAAACTATGATGCTGGCATCCCATGGTGTCTTACCAAGAGCAAAGTAGTTCAAAACGACTGTAAGATTTCTATACCTATAATTGAAAAAATAAGGAAAACCACATATTCGTTAGTGAAAATTAAATAGCGAATACAGAAGTTACCCGGTAAATCATAAAAATTCGTGTAATAGACTGAGACTACTGATCGCATGAATCAGAAAAGTGAAGAATAAAGGTAAAATTTAGGGAAACAGACTTTCACAGAATATACAAATTTTTTTCAATGTAAGACATTTGAAATCTCTGTACCTTTTAGATGGCTTCCCACGCCATGATTATTTTCCACGGTCTTCAAGGTCTATGATAGGAGTTCTTTTGTGTATTTAAAAAAAGCAAAATCATGAAAAAAATTCTCCTAATTGTTGAGAATGGCAAGTGAGCTGTAAAAACTTGAACTTTAACAAGTTGATTGTAATAATTCTACTCACTGACCTTATACCACGTACGAATGATATTACCATGTGCTTCATGGTCATGTTGAAATTTGAAATATGCATTAAAATTTCGTATACTCCTTACGAATTTATAGAAGATATTTTGAATTTAGGGAATAATTACTGTATAAGTCAACGTCCATAAGGTAGTCCAGTCGAACTGAATAGCTTCTGACAAAATTTCTTAAATCCAAAAATGGAAATTTGTTAATAAGTTAAATTATTTATTAGAATGAACGTCATCGGGACTACGCACATAAAACAAGCCCTCAGTTTCCTCCCTCATGAAGCACGTGGGATAATTGATGCTCAAGTTGAGTGTCGATTAGTCTTTTATTTCTTACAAGTACACGCTCCATTACGTGAATATGACACAAAAATTAATTATAAAATGACCGGTGTCCTTGCTCCTAATCTTCTGGGAAGTGCTTTTGGTTTTTAAAAACAACAAGCGCAATTAAGGAGCTAATATTTACGTTCAAAGAATTTCTAAAACAACCCAAAGAAATTTGCCACAAGAAAATTTGTTCCAGTGTCCCAAATGCCAAGAAAGTGATTCATCAACTGGTCAGGGTTGAAGTTCCTTAATCACCTGGGGGAGACACGTTACTTTAAGCCTTATTAAACAAAATGAGGTCTTACAAATAAGAACACAATAGTAATTATTCATTTGGGGTATTATTTTTATTGAGGTCAATTAAGCCTCCACGAAAATAAATGAAATGACGCATTCAAACACCTTTGTTTGAACAAGTTAAGCACAATAATATCTTCCTAAATACATAGGTGATTTTTAGGTCTGTGTCCTAACGTGTGAATTGGTCAGAGAAGAGCGACCGACACCTGTCAACGCCAGGAGTATAATTAGAAGTCTAGGTCACTCTCATTAAGCATCTGCCCACTCAGAAAAAACTCACCATCTATCTATAACGTGCCAGCTAGATATGCATTCCTACAATATTTTACGACCAAGGAGTTTCAGAGTTGTGTTAATATTTTTTATGTGCCAAGAAACTAAAGAGAAAAAACTAGTTGGCCCCATGCACAGTTTGGCTCGCTTAGTTTTCCATTCTCGACGTATGACAGTCATTGTAAGATGCCATTCTTTTCGTTACAAGAAGGAAGGCTACTGAAGTCAGCAAGATGATCAATGTTAACATAATAATTAAGGGCTTTTTAGCACTAAGATTTAACAAAACGGCATACAACACAATTTTATTATTTATGCGTTTAGAATTGTTCACAATTGAGGTACAAAGGTGTGATGACGCAAAGCAGCAAGCAGCACACTAACAGAGAACTGTGATGGACTGCTGTAGGTGCTGTGTGAGACGCGCTTTGTGTGAGAAAGAAACTTTAAAAAAAGAGAAACTACATTCCATTTAGATATACATGAAATATAGAATGTTTTTTAAATTTTTAATGTTAACATTTTAAGACTAGTAATTATGTTTTAAACGTTAGTAACAAGTGAATCCCCTGAATAACTAAGGTATGTACAATCGTTATCGTTATGAAAGAAATGTCCGATTTTTAGCCAGAAATGTATTTAAAATGATGTCAAACAAACGGCAATATAATTTAACCGAATTAAGCACCGACATTATATACACTTTTTGCCATATTACAGGTATCTCTACAGGCTGTAACCCAGGGATGTAAATATAACGAAGAGATGTATATATAACTACGGGCTGTATATATAACTAAGAGATGAGAATATAACTAAGAGATATAAATATAACTACAAGATGTAAATTTAACTGAGGAATGTAACTGAGGATGAGGATGCTCGTGATGTATCAGAAAATTCTGGACCCAATAACTTCTGTGATCTGAGTTGTAGACAAGTTACAGCATGCAGAGTGTGAAGAAAACACTACGAAATGTATTATGAATCCGAGACTGGACGGCCTAAGTGATTTCTTTGACTGATGCTTTACCTCGAACAAATAAAATGAATAATTTATGAAACTACAACTTTTGAGTCATGATGTCAGTTGCACCATCAGAATGTCAATCAAGTAATCGTGAGCCCCTGACCCCCTGAGGTGACGTGTCGGAGGGTTAATATATTTGTTTAAATACACTAATTAATTTATTAAGTTTCGGAATGTTTCGATCAAATATGATCGTAAGTACAAGTTTATGTTTGAGCTCAGCAGTACATTACTGTACAGTACAGCACCCACAGTACAGTACATCACTATACAGTAGTGTGGTACAGTACAGTACATCACTATACAGTAGTGTGGTACAGTACAGTACATCACTATACAGTAGTGTGGTACAGTACAGTACATCACTATACAGTAGTGTGGTACAGTACAGTGCATCACTATACAGTAGTGCGGTACAGTACAGTGCATCACTATACAGTAGTGTGGTACAGTACAGTGCATCACTATACAGTAGTGTGGTACAGTACAGTGCATCACTATACAGTAGTGTGGTACAGTACAGTGCATCACTATACAGTAGTGTGGTACAGTACAGTGCATCACTATACAGTAGTGTGCAGCATTTCCATCATGCATCAGTAATGAGCGCTACAATTCATATATCATGCAGGCTGCTGTTCAGACTCTCTACTGAAAATCTGCTCACCTGTCGCTGCTTTAAAGTTCATTTATTTCACATGATTGTATGACATTTGAACGAATTGAAATAGTCTGTGCGTTGCGTCCACATTCTCCCGAAAATAAGAATGTTTTTAAAAGCCTGGTCGAACAAGGACAACCGAGCAAGACCTGGCAGTGACATTTCCATTTAGTGTCAAAAGCCTCCTCTTAGTCACTTGAAATTCCAAAGCGAATGTTCCTCTCATATTTATACATTGTTTGTCTATCACATGCATAAGCAGATATTTCTTAAACATCATGGGATACGTGTGAGTAAGTTCAGGAATTCAAGTCTGAAAATGAAAATGTAATAGGTTTCTTTATTTCTTAATTTTTGAGTACTGGTTCTTAAAAAGATTACAATGTGAAAACAGACAACTATATTACCGATAAATAGGTACATATTACAGCGCACTTTTACGAAAACTTTCTTGAAGGAAACCCCTCAAGTCATTGAAAATGAATGTGGTTACGAATAAGAGATCAGAAATTATCTAACATTCTATAACTCGTCCCGCGCTTCAACACAAGTCTCTATAGCTCAGTGGCAGAGCACTGGTCTTGTAAACCAGGGGTCGTGAGTTCAAACCTCACTGGAGGCAACCGTATGGTGTGTTTTTTGACTTTCTGTCTGGCAAAAATGCTTTGCTGGCGTGTGGTAATGACCGGAGGGGACGTGGGACGCCCTTGACCTCCCCTACACCCTGCGCCTTGAGGAGGGGATGTGGGACGCCGTTGAGGAGGGATGTAGGACGCCCTTGAGGAGGGGATGTGGGACGCCCTTGAGGAGGGGATGTGGGACGCCCATGAGCATATTCTGCAAGGTCGACTGATATTTTGGAAAATAACTTTAATTGTTGTAAAATAATGTACGAGTATAACTAGTTATAATCCAGCAAAAAATGGATGCTAAAGAGTAATAGAAAAATTTAGCCGAGCGTTTGGAGGCACAACATTTTGTTCGCATGAACCGTCTAACTCTTGAATGAGAGCTCACTAGGTCAGTAGAGCTGGGATAGAGCTTATTTAAAAGAGACACACGCCATTCATTACTGTTTGATTGTAAGATCATCTGAAAATACAAGTCAGCGTCCAAAATTAC
>VCRD01005683.1:5931-22513 GCA_006783055.1 Trinorchestia longiramus
GAGCAGAAGCGTTCAAGGAGTGGAAGCGTCCAAGGAGTGGAAGCGTTCAAGGAGTGGAAGTGTCCAAGGAGCGGAAGCGTTCAAGGAGCGGAAGCGTTCAAGGAGTGGAAGCGTTCAAGGAGTGGAAGCGTCCAAGGAGTGGAAGCGTTCAAGGAGCGTGAGCGTTCAAAGAACAGGAGTTTAGTCGGTAGTATAAGTTCTTCCCAGGTATAATCTCTCACAAAATTGAGATAACTGACAATTCGCTCCTCTCACACCAGCTTCCAGAGACCAAGAAGCGTACAAAAGCATTTGTTTCCTTGACATTTAGGAGTAGTACGATAAGTTCCTGAGTACAACCGCTGTACTTACCCTACAATGGTTTGATCTTAACACCTAGATGTGCAGTTACTTCATTCATTGTGTTATTAACTCATATTTAATGCAGAAAAGACATTAGATACCACTCATTGCTCATTATATCACCTGTTAGTCAATCAAAAATACAAAAAAGATCATACTGGCCACAAACATAATGAGAGACTGACAAAAACATGACAGTCTCAAAACAAAAGCACTCAAATGTTTCACTATTTCTAATTGCATGCGGAAGAAAATGGAAACATGTTAAGAACTGCGGAATCCAGGTCCCTATGAACATCGTGTAGATTCTACATGCGATCAACTAGAATTAGGTAATCGACAGCCCAAGATAGCGCTCTTCTCAGGGAACCCTTTCATTTCCCAGGGAATTTTCGATTTAGTTTTGTCCGGCTTCCCGCTGAAACGAACGACGTACTTCCTTCCCCGTGGCATGTTTTCATCAGAACAGTGGAAAATTTCTCCTTAGACTTCGTAAGTGTTGGTCGTCAGTGGCATCGCCCCTTAGGGGTTCCATTCTCTATTGTAACGCTGAATTTCTACTGTAGGGAATACCGGTAATATTGGAGTATTTCTGCGGTTGTAAACAGGTTAAGCGGGCAAGACGCCATCTTGATCTTTTGAATAGAAAGAGTACGAGGAATTCAAGAGAAGGGATAATTCTAGAGTAGTAGTAGTAGTTCAAAAGGAATAGCAGTAGTAGTTCAAGAGTAGTAATAGTAGTAGCTCAAAAGTAGTAGTAGTAGTATAGAATAGAATATAGCAACGGGAACGAGCCGTTTGTTCCAGTCTTGGGTTGTAACCTAAGTTCTATGTCGTCTAACGTACAGGCGTCAATTATCGCATGCACCTGAATCTCACACAGATATTTCAGTCGTGTGGGCACACCTTTTCCAAGTTCAAGCATTTCATTCACGCCCACGCACAACAATCATGCACGGGCCACAGGATTTGACGAGGATGTAGAATTAGTACTTTATAGAACTGGAGGGCTTCATATCAATATTATCGAGACGATTTTTGGATGTGTTTACAGAGCCAGCAGAAACGATATTTTTGGATAGCTGGTTCTAGGTTCCAGCAATTCTATTTGGAGAGAAGTTTTGAATCCGGGGTGTAGTACTGTTTTTTGCTATTAGTTTATGGCCGTTGTTTTACTTTGACATATTTTCGTCCCAGTCAAAAACGCTTCGATGGAAACATCGTTAAGGCCATTGAGATACTTGTAAGCCTCAATAAGTCGTGATTGTAGTCTTCTTTGTTCTAGGGAGATGAGCTCGAGTTGCTGAAGACGCCTTTTGTAGATGATGTTTCCCCGTTTTGTTAATGTTTCGTTTAGAGGTGGTGCAGATATCCACATCCGTGTCCACATCCACAGATATCTGCATAATTTTTCAGATCTGCATCTTCATCTGCATTCACACTTTTTCATGCAGGCGTCATGCTGACGTCTTAAATAATGTTTTGTCATAGTGAAAAGTCACATTTTCTTTCATTTCGTAGAGAATTGTATACTAATCAATCAAACTTTATGTTGTGTTTAGTAAATACATTTTGTAGTGCTTGCACGATGCATAGGGTGTGCTCTCTGCACCACCCTAGGGTGTGTTGAGGGTCACAGTGTCACGTTAGTTGTGGTCCAGCCACCTGCGTTCACACAGCGCGGTTTAGTCTGCATGGGCTTATTCATTTTTTGTTTACTAATAAAAAAAGTGATAAGTTGTGTAGGGGAGTAAATTGTTGTATAACTCCCTCTGTATAGTATTGGTTTACTAGTCGTATTGTAAGCTTATTTTTTGCAGTGCTGATTACTGATTACTTTATGTTGATTTAATACTGCAGCATGTTTGTCGTAAGAGGCAGTGATCAACTGTTGCGTTGTCTATTGCGAACGTTTCTTTTCTCAATACAATATTATTCAGTGACAGTATACTAGTATTTGTGCCACTCATTCGAGTGCCTACTTGCTTTACTTATTATTCTTGCCAAACTATTTATCACATATTCCTGATCAGACAGTTTAAATACATATTTATAATTTTACAGAAATTATGGCTCCTCAACCACGTGCAGTGTGGAAATGTTTTAAGAACGTTCCTAACGATGGTCCAAAATATAACGCTTTTATCACAAACTACTCTCGTAAAGGTGGAGGAAAACCATCATTGTGTAACCATTGAAATCTATGTATCCTAACGAGTTCAAGGAGTTAGGAGAAACAGAAGAAAGTTCAGTAAATGAAAACAATGTTGTGCAGTCACAGGCACCATCAACAAGTAAGGAAGTAAGCAAACATCAGACATTAGTGACCAGTTTTGAGAAAAAAATCATTGGACAAAAATGATGATAAAACAAAATTATTGGATGCTAAAACTGCTGAAATGATAGTGCTAGACGACTTGTCCTTCAGTCATATGGAAGACGGTGGCTTTAAACGTCTTATGGAAGCAGTGTCTCCACGATATGAATTGAAAAAAAGAAACTTTCATAGAGACAAGATATGTGAAAGCATGTACCCTTCAGTTGAAGAAAAAACATTGTCAATCCTCACTAACTTGATTGAATCATCAAAACTGTCTTTCACCACAGACGCATGGTCTGACAACACATTGGAAGTGTGTCTTTTATCTCTGACGTCTCATGCAGTTGATGACCAATTTCAGAGACAGCATTTCGTGTTGTGGGCAGAACTGGTGCTATACTGGCTAGTACGTAAGTGATAAGTTTCTGAAAATGCTGGACAAATAGAAAATTTTCCTTGAAGAGTTTACTGTGTAATGCGAGATGCAAGTGCCAATATTAAAAAATCTATGTTTCTGTCAGTCTGTCAGAACTGAATAATCTTGATCACTTTGTACATCAACTGCAACTGGTAGTCAGAGTTGGAGTTACGACCCAGAAGAGTGTGAGTGATTTGTTCTCCAAATACAGAGCCATTTCAACCTATTTCAACTATTCAGTAACTGTATAAGAAGAGTAATAAAGACCCAAGAACGGTCAAATGGGTAGCCACTAAGTGCTGTTCAAGACGTTGCAACAGGCTGGAACAGCAGCTTGCATATGTTAGAGGGAACATCTGAAATGAAAGAGGTACTATGTTTGTATGCTACGAGTAACACCCAATTAAAGCCATTTTCAGCATCAGATGATGTCATCTTAACTGTAACTGTATTGCTGTCCTCTAGCATTTGAGGAGGTAAACAAAAGCATCAGTGCTGTCTCATCTTGTGTCTTGGACCTCTTATTACTACATTGAAAGTCATGCTTAAGGACAGCAGCACAGAACAAGATCAGAGTGTTAAAGTCAGGAAACCCAAGTTATTGTCAGAAATGAGTGCAAGGTTTGATAAATTACAGCACAATGACATGCATGTCATCGCAAGTTGTCTGAATCCAAGATACAAGGGAAAATTCTTGGAACCACATGTGCATCAAAGATGCATTGAAAATTTGGGGCATATGAGTGAAAAAATATAACATCAGGATCCCATACATATATAAGAAAGAAAATAAAAATATTGAAGACAGATGTACCTAGTGGCATCAAAAGCTTTGCAGGCACAATGAGAGTCGTACTCTCTTTAGATAGTGATTTTGAAGAACATTGCTAAACAGATATTTTCAAAGAAAGTGGCACAATGATTGACAAATATCAAAGACATCATCAGTGTAGCAACCGAGCGCCGATTTAGTGGAGCTGGCATCATCTATGTTGAGAAGAGCTCCAGGTTAGCTCTTGAACAAGCACAGAAACTTTTGTTTTTAAACAATTTCCTAATAATTAGGTACATGTATTAAATATAAGAAAGTAGTAGTCTTTTCATAATGGTTGGTGGCTGGGGTAAGAAGTTTGTTGGGTGCATTTGAGCTGGGTCCTCATCCTGCATCCTGTTAACAGAGATGATGAGTTCACTGAATACAATTACTGATAAATTTAAACTACTTTTGTAAAAATTTTAACTGCATAGTTTCATATCTGAGCCCACCGAATTACTAACCTACTTCATTTATTAGTTGCATCTAGTGAAAAAATTATTCTTTTCGACATTATACCTATTCATCGCTGAAAAAAAATTCAGCGTAATGCAACGAAAATGATTCCTGAACTTCACAATCTTAGTTACGGAAGACGCCTTCAACAGCTAGAACTTATCTTCCTAGAGCAAAGAAAACTGTAAGGACAACTCGTTGAGACCTTTAAGTATTTCAACGGCTTTAACGATATTACCCTGGAAGTGGTTTTCAAAAGAGACGATAACGTGCAAACCAGAAATAATGGTTAAAAACTAATGATAAAAAACTTCCAGGCATCCTAAGATATAAACATCTTCCCCGTTACAATTGCCGAAACTTAGAACCAGCTGCCTGCAAATATCGTTTCTGCTGGCACTAGGAACACATTCAAAAACCGTCTAGACAAATATTAGATTAGAAACCCTTCAGTATTATAGCGTACTAATTCTATGTTTTTAACTCGTGAGCCAGTGTATGATTGCGATACATATACGTGACTGAAATGCCTGTGCGTGGCTGAATTGGCTTAAGTGATTGGTGATTTACTGACTGATGAGTTTACTTTAGAGGTCATGGGACTTTGGTAGGAACCCAAGAGTGGGCAAACGGCTTGTTTCTATTGCCTTATTCTATTTTATCTTCATTCATTATCTCTGCCTAAAACCCACGTTTTATTGCTCAATATAAAAAAGACAGGAAATCCATGTCCGCATCCACAGATATTGAAATCCATAGTATGCATCTTTGGATGTTAAAAAATCCGCACCCGGACAATCTATAGTTTCGTTGTAGGGCAGGGGACAACAATTGTACTACTTTTTCTAGATGTTACCGGGCTAGCACGCTGAAGAGTGGTAATATTATGCTATTTGACTTGTGTTTAAATGATTTTACAAAGAAACGAATGGTCCTGAACTTTATTCTGACGTTTTTTCCATTCGTTTGTCGTGCTTGAGACTTTCAGGGATAATGATACCAAGATTTCTTTGTTGCTGTACTACTTCAATAGGTTTGTTATTGAGTTGGTTTGTATTTCTGTTGAAAATTAAGAAAACGAGACGCAATAAAACACAATGCTAGAACTAGAATAGATGCTGCACTAGTAAACCCGAGTGATTCTTGGCCAAATACTGGTTATTTGCCTCCAATATGCATTACTGAACATTTATCGATGATGACCTGTCGGACAAACCTGTAAACGACCTGTCTAACAAAAACCTATTTAACGACGAAAGAAAGGTACTGCATTTGCAGGTAACTTAAAGCTTTGCTGTTAATCTAGCTTGTTTTTAAACTATTTTTGAATCACTATGAAGTTTATTGCATTATTCAAGAACACATGTATTGTTCGAGTTGTAGATTGGGAACATAATCTGTGTGAAATCAAGCAATATTTGAGAATTAGAGTGGGACAAAATTTGCCCAATAGATACTACAAAATTCTAAAAGTTGTATTAGGATAATCATCGGTAGTATAATGTGTGATCTTATACGTTGTTGTTCTGAGATTAATGTCAATGTTGCACAATATTAGGTTCTCTTCTCAACTTTATTTCAGTGGTCCTACTGCTCGACGTCTTTCACAATTCACAGAAAATCAGAGGTTCAGCCCTGCATATCCACAGCAATGATGTTTGCAAAAACTAAGAAATACCATCTAGTATCGATTAATTACCCATGACTTGACAAAATCAAGGTTATATTTAGAAAGGATTTAAAAAATTGTTGTTTGGCTCATGTTCCTTTTCTGATCAGATAACTGAAAGAAAAGGTTATTAACCACTTCACAGAATTTTTTCGGTTGGAAAGCTTTTTCGTCCTCTTTTCTTATCATTACGTACCTCAATATGGCATGAAAACGCCGGAAAACAAGAATTTCGAGGTGAAACAATCGTCGGTGGCTCTTTGCGCTCTCAGCTATTGAGGCCAAGACAATAGTCTCCATTTTTCCAGCTGCCATTTGTGTTGAAAGCTAGGGACCATTGCACGGATTTTCTGTAGTTTTGTTGCGCTCGTTTCAATCCGGCAGCCCGGCCATCACTCGAGACAAATGTTTAGGGCTCCAGAGACTGATGCCGAAGCCAACTCGAGACAATCACAAAGTTTAACCATAGGTGTCTTTTGTACGTATGGCACTATTCCCTATTATTGGAAGAGCACCTTCCAAAAATATGCTTGTATTGAGAGGAAAATAAATATTGTGGGGTATGCAGGTATCCATTGGAGTTCATTTGCACTTCTTGGTTCGAAAAAAATGTACGAAATATGAGCGAATGTAGTTGAATCAAAATTAATTTTCATTTTTATCGCTCTAGTGAAGACGAATGATTGAAAGCAGATGACGATAAAAATTAAAGCTGATAAAAGCTAAGTTTTGTGATAATTGGCGAGCTAGTAGATTTCATGTATGTAATTTTAGTGAATGTTTACTAAAAAAGTAATTTGGTTGACTCCTATCACCTTTCTTAAGCTGTACTCATTTTGAGTAAAAAGTACAATATACTTTTGCCCTGCAGCACTCCCAGTTTCCTTTCCCTTCAGTGGCGGCACCAAGAGAGCATTGTCAGCTGTCAGCGATACAGACAATCCTAGAGTTTCCCTATTATTATATTGAGCTCTTTTAAGGTAAACTCATACAGGAAGTTTGAAAATATTTTAAAATGATTTTGACATGAAATCGAATATTTTTTAATGCACGTATTCTTGAGATACTAAAATAGAGTCGTAGAGCAATCACTTTTCACCAGCATCAAAAACACAGCAATAACAAAAACGTTAATTCAGAAATTACATGAAAAATGATTTGATATTTTTCCTGGTAAAGCTGCAATGGTTCATCATAAAACAGTGAAAAAGTAGTGCTACTAATTCGCAATTTCTTCTAAAAGAGTAGAGAATTTTGTCGTCAGGAAACTGCGGTGAATAAAATGGAAAGAAGGTTTCAGTTGTAGGATTTCTGCACCACTGATCTTCGTCTTCCCTCCCGAAGAAAAACGATAGTCCTATTCGTGCATCTCGATCGATGATAGATGCAGGGATTAGTGTCTCACGCAACCAAACGAACTTTTAGATCTCTTTCTCGTCCAACCTAAGTTAAATAAATAATAATCGAAGATGTTTTCAGTACATGGATGGGATGATGTGATAGAAAATGATGGAGAATAGAATAAAATGTGGCAACAAGAACTAGCCGTTTGGTCCATTCATGCGTTGATACCTAAGTCGAATTCACCATTGGGCTAGGTGAGTCGAACTCTTCTTTGATTCATAATAATGTGTGCTGCTTGAATATTCTAACGTATTTTACTTTTCTCTAATTAGCTTTCCAGGAATAATTAAGCCTTAATCAACAAAGGACTACTATAACCAGGACGTGCATTGCCATGTAGCTGACTACGGTAGCGGAGGCCATTGCATTCTTAGTAACATAACATTTTCTATCGGAAAAATTGATCAAAAATTACTCCTTTCAAGCAATAGAAGGGATAATAAGGTTTTACAGTGAATTTTAAATGGTTTAAAGCACTGTAATGCTTTGATATACCAATTTTAACCGGACTTAACATGTATTATTGTATGAGCTTAGTAGCCACTTTATAGGAAGCCGAGTTGCTGTAGTTTTAGACTTTACAAGTTGATTATAGTTAAACCTTTTCCAATGCAAACAACCAAACATACAAACATTCACGCATATAAACAAACAGATATAGAAGCAAAACCTACCCAACAGCAGCGATTAGTCAGTCAACTGGGCCTTCTTGACAGAGGTCTGAAGGACTGCATTCTTCTGCTAGTCTTTCTCTGAGGGGTTGACAGCAAATTGAGTGAGTGTAGTAGTCGTCAGAATACTGCCTTTCTTTGACTCGTACAGTTCCTTGACGTCTGCAAATGATACCGAGTTTCATTGTCAAGACTGATCTTCTGGCCCTTCTCACTGATCCAGTTGTTGCAGATGCAGTTGTTTAGCAGATGTAGCTCCAGTTGTTTAGCAGATGTACTGTGTCAAAAAGGAGAAACCAGACACTCTCGTTATCAAGAGGATGCTTGGCCGTGGCACTGCAATTACCTAGTGATTAGAATAGAAGTGGCCTTGCAGTCTTGGTTGTTCTCGGCCATGCCATTCAGCAAACCACCAGAAATTGAAACAGTTGGGCGAATCTGTACTTCATCTACCAAGAGAAACACATTCTACTGTTGCAGTGTCTGGACTTTGTCAAATGTTTCCATCAGCACCTGGTCCTCGTCAATAGATGAAGTGATGTACTGCAGCTTGCGTTTGCATGGCAGCACCAAAAAGTCTCTGAGCTGTTCATAATTACACTTCAGATATGATTGAACAGCAAAACGATAATCATTCATGGAAAACTGCTTTTGTGATAAAAGTTCCAACAGACGTCAAAAATACCAACTTTTTCTCCTTTTCGGTGTCGACATAGGCTGACGTGTGAGCTTGAAGGGTGACAACATTTTGGATCGTTTTGTCAAACGGGATGTCATACATAGTTCATTGCCAAGCGCACAGTTTCGTCCGACTGCGTATACGATCTCAAACCATTGTTGGGTTGAAGTATCTTAAACAGTGGTACACTAATGCCGTTCTTGAACGCACTGAGCGTTAGTGGGGAACACAAAGTGGGTTTGTGTTTGAAAATCACTGACAGGCTGCACTCACTGAAGTTGTCGGTCATGAGCAAACACACAAGCCTTTCTTTCGATCTTGAAATAATCAACTTCTTTTACTGCTTCTGCAGGTTACGTTCAGGTTTGAAAGCATCAAATGAAGTAATCTTATCCTTCTGAAGAAAATACCTCAGTTGTTGGTATTCCACTTTCGCCGGGGGAGATGCAGGTTTTGGAGATGGCAGACATGAAGCAGGCACATTGAAGATACTGGGAGGGATTTCACTTGTTCACACACCTCCACACTTGTTCGGCATTGTTAATACATATAATTAGTAATTAACTTTCTAAACAAACAGTATCCACTTAGAAATGCAGCAAAGTGCCTCGAAACAAACAACAATGTCCGATTCAAACCGAGTAACAGACTACGACAATGTTCACACTATTACAGATGAGGGCTAACTGAACTCAGTGAACTGGCCTCCGCTACTGCAGTCAGCTACATGGCGGTGCACGTCCTGTTTATAGTAGTCCTTGGCCTTAACTTACATTTATCCAGCTCAAAGTGATAGATTTAAAATAAAACTATTTATCTTTAATTACCCTGAAGTTTCAACAGTGCAGCATACAATTTCTTAGGATGGGCAGATGCAAAACAAAATATTTTAATTAAAACTTCTATGAATAATAATGCACATTCGTTTTCTTACCTGTTCCACCCAAAGATTTGTGGTCATGATTTGGTTCTTCAGGTTCTGGAACAAACAAAAGAAACCATTCATTAGTTTCTTGGCACGATTTCTGCAGAAAATTAAGAAAATGAGACGCAATAAAACACAATGCTAGAATTAAAATAGATGCTGCACTAGTAAACCTGAATGATGATTGTTTAGTGAAGAGCAATGGAAGATATTGACGAAGCCTCGCTTGACGCAACAAATCCATTTTTACTGAACAAAAATGTACCATTCAACAAACTAGTACCATTCAACACACTAGTACCCTTAAACAAACTAGTACCATTCAACAAACTAGTACCATTCAACAAACTAGTACCATTCAACAAACTAGTACCATTCAACAAACGAGTACCATTCAACAAACTAGTATCATTCAACAAACTAGTACCATTCAACAAACTAGTACCATTCAACAAACTAGTACCATTCAACAAACTAGTACCATCTAACAAACTAGTACCATCCAACAAACTAGTACCATTTAACAAACTAGTACCATTCAACAAACTAGTACCATTCAACACACTAGTACCATTCAACAAATTAGTACCATTCAACACACTAGCACCATCCAACAAACTAGTACCATCCAACAAACTAGAATCATTCAACAAACTAGTATCATTCGACACACTAGTACCATTCAAGAAACTAGTACCATTGAAAGCATTAGTACGATTCAAAACATGCTCGCCGTTCAACACACTAGTACTATTCAACACATTAGTACCGTTCAAAACACTTGCCCCGTTCAACACACTAGTACTGTTAAACACACTAACACAGTTCAACACACTAGAGCAGTTCAACAGAATAGTACCGTTCAACACAGTAGTAAATCAATTTGACTCTACGATTGCAAATAAGTTGATCTCTTTAACTAAAGAAGACGAAATTGGTAGTAGACGAAATTCGATCAATGAATTGAAAGTAAATACAGAGCAACCACAAAATTAAAGTGTCTACAATTCTTCCGACGAGAAATTAGATGTCCCTCGACGAAGTAATAAAGAAAGTAATAAAGAGTTCGGCAACAGCACGTTCTAGTACATGGTGTGACAACATAACTTCATTTTTAAAGGCGTTTTGCTTTGAAAATTGAAGTAATATTACTGAACCCTGTACATACAAACTACGATCACATAAAGCACATAACTCAACACTTCACCAGGGAAACGAGCACCTAACAGAACTGTAATACTCAAAGTCACATCTGCAGCAGGCATCTCTGGCGTTGCAAGAAGCACTTATGAATCCACAAACTGGGCAGCCTGAAGGCAATGATAGGGAGAGCTTGAGTAAAACGTACTACCACACCATAAACACAGTAACGAAATGAATACAACAAGAACGAACCCACAGTCATCAGTGACCAATCATGAGCAAGGAAACGACGAAAACCAACCAACCAAGACGGCCGATCAACAAAGTGTTGAACACAGCTCAGGCAAGCATACCGAAAGTGGAAATACCGACCAAAATATTGGACACTTAGAGGTATTGTTTTGCAACGTACAAAATATGCAACTAAAAATGAAGGAAATATAAGCCATTACGTTAACGTTGTCGTATGACATCATAGCTATACATGAAACTGGTTAGATCTAAATGGAAGATATCTTACAGCGGAAGTTTCATTAAAAGTGTGTGCTTACCACAATGTCGACAAACCTTTGCACAGTAACAAAGGTGGAGGCTCGATTATGTACACCAGAGAAAAGTTGCAACCATCATTTAAATATAAATGAGTAATAGAAAAAATGAAAATACACTATAACACCTATAATTGGAACATTACCTAACTCTAGTAAGATAATTACCTAATTCTAGTTAGGTAATGTTCCTCCGACAGGTCAAACACTAAAACCCTTCAAATTAAGTTATTTACGTGCACATGCATACTACAATTATAAAGAACGTTAATGGACCTTAATTATTTCAATAAATTTAACTAATTTTTCAGATTGAATTCAATCCCTGTTTTATTATTTTACATATCCATCATAATGGAGTCGAATTTGAAAAGAAAACCAGTTATATTAACACGTTTGTTGCGATTGCCTGATTGGTGTAAATCTTCATTTTGTACGCATAGTCACTAGAAGGATCTGAAAAAATTACAGAACCTAACCTAAGTGACCCACCGGTGGGTCGCATCGCAACAAACGTGTTAACACTGTTTGAAAAATGGGGAATCCTGGAAAACTAGATAAAGGCATAGATAGCAACGTTTTACTGGATGAAACCCCAATTATGAGGACTACACTTCTCAACATGAAAAAGCACAAGGAAAAACTATTCAAAAAATAATTTCTTAATGAAGTAAAATAAAGTGACCAGAAAGAAGAACTCACAGTGAACCGAAACAGGATGAATTTTATAGAATGTTGTACAAATTATTGATATCAAAGAGAGAAGAGGGCTTAACAACATCAGGTCTAATGCTGATCGCCAAAGTAAAAATTTTTCACAATGAAATGAATATAGAAACGGGCATGAAATTTAGACAAGCTAGGATCAGGAGCTTTAACCTGTCAAGCGTCACTGATGTACTCGTATGTCATCATCCATTAATCTTTTTTTATTAGTTTAACCTTTGTTTGAGTATAAAATAACTATAACAATAATAAAAAGGCCTTAAAAATATGAAGAAAGCTAGCTATAAAATTTGATGATTTTCGCTTAAAAAAAGTGATGATTTGCGAGATGCATTAGCTCTGACGGGTGACTCGTAACAGGTTAAGAGCGGCCACGGAATATACGACAGTTAACCCATTTATGCCCAGTGTTGTGTTCACGCAACAAAATAACACTTCACTTTTCTCAACCACCAAACCAAACTATGCACTTTTCAGAGACGAAATTGCTTTTAGTAGCGTCAAGACATTTCTAGTGAGAGGGTATAACTTGTCTGTTAGCTCTACATCATTAACACGTTTGTTGCGATGCGACCCACCGGTGGGTCACTGAGGTTAGGTTCTGTAATTTTTTCCAAGTCTTTTAGTGACTATGCGTACAAAGTGAAGTTTTACACCAATAAGGCAATCGCAACAAACGTGTTAAACCTTCAATAATTATCTGATCTGACCTGACCTGACCTGACCTGACCTAACCTAACCTGACCTAACCTTCAATAATTACAAATGTAAATGGGCGCCTAACCTAATCTAACCTGACCTAACCTTCAATAATTACGGGCGTAAATGGGTTAAAAATGGCAAGTGAATAGAGATCAGCAGAGGCTCAAGCAGCTTCACAGCACCATGAAACATTCTTGCAAAAAGTAGAGGAATATTCATTGACTCTAAATACTGTCTGGATTGGAAGTGCTTACCCACAAAATCATTAGCGGAATCAGATGAACGAAGAGCAACAGGATTTAGGTTAAATAAAGACAGAGTAACAGTGATGTCATGTGGTAATGCTTCCGTAACTCATAAATTGGAGCATCTTGTAATTTTCAAATGTAAATGTCCTAGATGGTTGGAAGCAATCGTTCAATCCCAGTGTCCTACAAATCGTCGAAAAATGCATGGATGATTCAAAATTTGTACACAGATAGGTTCTTTCAATTTTTTGTGCCTGCTGTACAAAAAGCTGCCATTATTTAAAAAAAAATAAAGGGCCTAATTCTGTTGGAGAATTGCAGTGTGCATCCTAATAAATCCAAATGTCATCGTGCTGGAATGTTTTCGCTTGCTACCCACAACCACAAATGACATCTCTCATACCACCAATTGACCAAGAGGTGATTTGGAGTATGAAATGTTTGTACATAAAATATTTTATGATGAAAAGGATGAACAGCGAATATAGTCCAATGGAATTTCAGCGCACTTATACTACTAAAAATCATTTTTTCCTTTGCAAGCACGTGGGATAGTGAACAAACTATCGCGTGAAAACAAGCTTGGAAAAGTTTATATCACATACAACTGGAGATTCCCACAAGTGATGCTTTCAAAATGAACGATGGAAATGACGCAACAGTACAACAAATTCTTGAAACTATAAAACTTGCAACAACTCGGCTTTAGCTTCTGTTGCTGCCAATGATATTCAAATGTGGATCAATCAAGAAGTAAAACTCCGCGCTGAATTTTCAGATAATAATAATTTAGATCCTGAAAGAAGTGGCAGCACTCACTCAAGTAACTCTAGTTTAAACACTCAATACCAAAATCATGAAGAAATATTTTGGGAGAACGCAGAGAAGTTTATGAAGGTAGTGGTCAAATTCGTTGCACAAAATCGTTGCTTTAAGGACAACTGGCTTACGCAAGCACAGACGTAACAAAATTAGATGCTTACACAGAAATTGCATAATCAAATCTTTAAAAATAAAATTTATAATTGTTTGAGAAGTGCAATAGAAGCATCAGTGATTCCATCAGATGTCGATGTAATGAAGAAACAGCACAGTGGTTCAATGGTTGAATAAATCTTTATCTACTTTTTTAAAGGGAATTTGTTATTTAACACGCAGCTTATAAGAATAAATGTGGCAAAACAATGTGTGATTATTTACCGGAGGGAAAATCTCGACACCGATCTCGACACCGAACTTGACCCGAACTTAAAAATCTTGAGATATCCAGAAAAAATCTTGAAATAACAGTTTCGGTTATTATTTACGTTCTATGGATCGTAGGACCTTCATTTTGGTCTCAAATTAAAGCTAATAACATCCTCTCACTGAATAATTATAAATTAACGCCCCTTGTTTAACCACCAGCACTAAGGGGGGCGCCGTTCCTTGACACCCGTTTTCGAGTCTACTAACGATATTTATACCTTCCAGTTAACGTAATTATTTCTGATCTATTCATTCCACAAATTTCATTTACATATCAAATCAAAGCTAATAATCAAGACATGTGCCCTGAATAATTTAAAACTTCCTACAACCAATGTTTACTAGCATGGGGCACGCTAATAATCAACACTCGTTTTGGACTCCACTAACGATATTTATACCTACCGGTTAACGTAATTATTTCTCATCTATTCATCCCACAAACTTCATTTACATATCAAATCAAAGCTAATAACCTACATATGTGGCCTGGATAAATTAAAACCTTCTATAATCAATTTGTTTTAGCATGGAGGACGTCAACTCTCGACACTCGTTTTGGACTCCACCAACGATATTTATACCTTCCAGTTAACGTAATTATTTCTCATCTATTCATCCCACAACCTTCATTTACACATCAAATCAAAGCTAACAATCTACATATGTGTCCTGGATAAATTAAAACCTCCTACAATCAACCCTTATTAGCATGGGGCACGTCAACCCTCAACACTCGTTTTGGACTCCACTAACGATATTTATACCTTCCGGTTAACGTAATTATGTCTCATCTATTCATCCCACAAACTTCATTTACATATCAAATCAACGCCAATAATCTAGACATGTGCTCTGGATAAATTAAAACCTTCTAAAATTAATTTGTTTTAGCATGGGGGACGTCAACTCTCGACACTCGTTTTGGACTCCACCAACGATATTTATACCTTCCAGTTAACGTAATTATTTCTCATCTATTCATTCCACAAACTTTATTTACATATCAAATCGAAGCTAATAATCTAGACATGTGCCCTGGATAATTTAAAACCACCTACAACTAATGTTTATTAGTATGGGGCATGCTAATAATCGACACTCGTTTTGGATTCCACTAACGATATTTATACCTTCCAGTTAACGTAATTATTTCTCATCTATTCATTCCACAAACTTCATTTACATGTCAAATCAAAGCTAATAATCTAGACACATGCCCTGGATAAATTAAAACCTTCTATAATCAATTTGTTTTAGCATGGGGGACGTCAACTCTCGACACTCGTTTTGGACTCCACCAACGATATTTATACCTTCCAGTTAACGTAATTATTTCTCATCTATTCATTCCACAAACTTCATTTACATATCAAATCAAAGCTAACAATCTACATATGTGCCCTGGATAAATTAAGACCTCCTACAATCAACCCTTATTAGCATGGAGCACGTCAACTCTCGACACTTGTTTTGGACTCCACCAACGATATTTATACCTTCCAGTTAACGTAATTATTTCTCATCTATTCATTCCACAAACTTCATTTACATATCAAATCAAAGCTAATAATCTAGACATGTGCCCTAGATAATTAAAACCTCCTACAACCAATGTTTATTAGCATGGAGCACGCTAATAATTGACACTCGTTTTGGAGTCCACCAACGATATTTATACCTTCCAGTTAGCGTAATTATTTCTCATCTATTCATCCCACAAACTTCATTTACAATCAAAGCTAACAATCTACATATGTGCCCTGGATAAATTAAGACCTCCTACAATCAATCCTTATTAGCATGGGGCACGTCAACCCTCAACACTCGTTTTGGACTCCACTAACGATATTTATACCTTCCAGTTAACGTAATTATTTCTCATCTATTCATCCCACAAACTCGATTTACTTATCAAATCAAAGCTAAGAACTTTCTCATAATACATCGTTTCATCGATTCTTTTAAGTACAGCTAGACTATTCCATTGCACTTTTTCATGTATTATCTTTCCTCTTTTTTCCCCTAACATAATACGCATTCCTGATCGTTCACCGTACAATAAAAATCATTATATTTACCTTAATATGCATCACAATTACAGTTGTGGTCAAAATGAACATGTTCAAACAATTTGTTGACATGCGCGAAAGTGTTTCACTGCAATACTTCATTTCAAGAAACCCGTCCAACTCCAGAGTAATTCAGCAATCAGAACAATTAGTAACCATAAACGCCAATATAAATATATATTTTTGAGTAGAGCTTG
>VCRD01005684.1:0-23290 GCA_006783055.1 Trinorchestia longiramus
CTGCTGCAGCACATTTTGAGTTCCACCAAGACTTATTATACTTAGGCCGGGTGTATTCTTTTGTTTTTTTTGAAAACTTTGTGGCTGGCCTCAATCAGATTACTTGTAAATTTTTAAAATTCCCTCTGTAGATCATCCATTCCTTGGAGCTCAGGCTGTTGCAAAGCAGCTGTCCAGTTCTCCCATGTCCCACTTCCAAATTTCCATGTTGGCCGTTTTCTGAAACCTGCAGCTGATGGAGCCACTCCAATACTGGTTACAACAGGATAGTGGTCACTTCCCATGTCTTCTTCTGTTGTTACAGCTACTGTGGGATGAAAGTTTGCAGAGACGAAGGTCAAATCAAGTGTAGAAAATGAATTCTGGTAAACCTTGTAGTAAGTTGGCAAGGATGGAGGAGTTATTAATTATATAGAATGGTCATCTAGCAACATTTGAGCTACATTCCAACCAGTGGTGTTGGCCGGCTTTGTAGGTTCCCACATTGGATGATGAGCGTTAAAATCCCCCACTACAACGCGGACAGGTTGCAATTGATTCATGTAGTGTACTAGCTCACTTGTAGTTACTATTTTGTTCGGGTTGTAAGCACAGAGCACAGAAAGTGGAGTACCGTTTTGCAAGTAAATGTTAATTCCCAACACTTCAAGACAAGTGTTGCCACCCCACTAGCAGCATGCGCATCTATTCTGTGCATGTATATTGCTGTGTACCCAACAAAACGTGGTTCAAAATTTGGTGAAAACCAAGTCTCATACAGGCACACAATGTGTGGCTTGAGGGTCTAAAGTGTAATTTTCAGGTGACTTAGTTTATTGCGAACACTTCTGCCGTTCCACTGAAATATATTTAGTTCTTTTTGTGCATCCATTTTGCTGTTTTATTGGTGAATTCAGTGCCAGTAGAATTTTGTGAGGCTGTATTGTTGTTATGGAGTTTTCCAGTTGAATTTTTAGTCTGAGCCCCAGTATTGTGCTTGTTTTTTTTGTGAGGGTTAGTTCGTCCAATGATAGGAGAAGGTGTAATATCCATGGAAGGCAAGATTCTTGAAATTTCCTCAATAGTCTTAGAGCATTGAGATTGGTCCAGGAGTTGTTGATAATTTTCTGATGGAGCATGTAGCGATTGAAGTTGAAATGTTTCCGCAGCAATTTTGTGTACCATCTCTGGTGCATCCATCTGAACATTTTTCTGTCTTGCAGCAGTAAATATCCTTATCAGGAGATCCAACAGCTGGTTGCTGGTAACGTGTTTTTGTGCGGGTGTTTGGAGTTCATCAATGGTTTGGGTACCAACAGTCTTGGTTTTTGGTGTTTTTGGAATCTGTAGATTGCCAGAATCTAGTTGATGTCTTGACAGAGTTGTGTTAGTAGGCAGCACTGATTGAGGTTGAGATGTTGGTGTTGCAGTTTGTTTAAGTACTTGCTTTACTGCATCTCTGTAAGATAACTTTTGTATTTGGCGTGTTTTTTGCACTTCTTTTGCTTGTTTCATTTTTGGGCATCCTCCGTAATTAGCTGTATGGTTTCCACCAAAATTGCAGCAATTTCGTACAGTGGTTTTATTACACTCATTGCTGGTGTGGGGGCCACTGCACACCACACAGCGAGGAGCAGACCTGCAGAATGCAGCACTGTGCGCAAATCGTTGGCACTTGTAGCACTGTCACGGTTTTCCAATATATGTATTCACCCGGTATTGTTGGTAACCTATTCTGACATATGGAGGTAGACTGTTTGAATAAAAAATTACTTTGAACATTGATGTTTTGATTTTATCCTTGCCCTTGAAGATTCGTTCTGCCACAGCTCCTTTGAATCCAGCTTCCTTCAGTGCTTCTGTTAGGTCTTCATTGGAAGTGTCCTCGCCAAAGGGTCCGATAACTCCTACAGAACTGCTCTGGCTAGCCAGAAGCCGACATTTGACATTCCAAGGGCCTATCTCTGTTATCTTCAGTAGTTCTGAGGGGTCTTCATAATGCCTATCCATGGTGACAACAAGTAAATTCCTACCAAGGTTTTTGGTGATCTTGCCAATACCCTAGTTCCCAAAAGTAGAAGCTGCCAGTGCTTTAGCAAGTTTAATTTCATTTGAAAGGAAACTTTTGTTAGTGGGATCATCTACTGGTTGGACCAAAACCAATGTTGGCTGCATGGATGTTGAATTGTCTGTGTTTATTTCTCTTGGTCTTTGTCCTGGTGTGATTGGGTTGTCCTCTTCTGAACTTATGTGTAGACTTTCACTAAATCCCTCAAAATTTGGTATTTCAAATTGATTTTTCCAGTAAAAAGAGTAGTTCCTGTTGGTGGAGGATATTGTTTCTGGTTGAATAATTTCTGAGGTCATCATTGGTGCTTCCCAATTCAGTGGGTTTCTTTCCACCAATAGACCTTCTTCTTCTACATTTGATGCAGTTTGAGATGTTGAAGGAGGTCGAGAAGATTCCTGCAAAGGGGGCCAGGCTTCAGCTTCTTCTCCCGAAAAGGAGACAGAACCATTGCCCTCCTTATGCCTTCTCTTTGGCATACGAGTCTTGATTTTTTACTTCTGCTTTGATTGATCTTTTTTATCTTTTTCCTTTTCTGTTAAAAGTCACAGTAGCACGCTGGTTTACAATTGCTCCTGTCACCAAAAACTTCCTGTCAAAACGCGAGACACTTTCTCCAGCCGACTCTTGTTTACAACCTCTACAATATCACGTTCGTCACAGCCTCGCAGTCAGCCTCACACTCTGTTGCGGCCTTGTTCAGTTGCCCGTACCTCGGGCAGTCAGGCTGTATCCGTTTTGCCGATTATTTAAAGAAATAAGTAAGACCCTGCAGTACTTTTAGTAACATAGTTACGTTATATAAATTTACTTTTTTATAGCCCATAGGCGGTTAAAAAATATTAAGATTGAAATATTATGCAGTTAAGCTATCATAGCTGACAAACATTACTAGCAGGGTTGTGGATTAAGAGTTGGAGTCAATGGGGTCACGTGTGTAAGAGGGAATCGGAGTCGCATAATTCTAAATAGTCGGAGTCGTATAATATTCTCCTGACTCCACAACCTCAGACTTTTTAATCCTTTGCTGTGTGCCCTGCTGCTGAACCCAAATTGTTTGACTTCTTTGTTGAAAAATATGATTCGATTATCATCTGGTGGGATGCTTTTCGCCGAACGATCTAGGCACTGCACTTAGCGAAATGATTTAGGCGCTGTACTTTACCAAACGGTCAATGCCCTGCACTTTGTCAAACGATTTAGGTGCTGTGCTTTGCCAAACGTTTAAGGCGCTTCGTCAAAAGGTCTAAACACTACGCTTTACCAAATAGTCTGGCTGCTGCGCTTCGTGAAATGATATAGGCACTGCTCTTCGCCGCACGGTCTTGGGACTGCGCTGTGCCAAACTGTTTGATGAGCTTTGGAAGACGTTTAGTGATTTTTTTTTGCAGATTTCACGTTCTTTCGCAATTGTCATATTTTATGAAGCAATGTTATTGATGATGTAGCTAAACACACCAGTACCATCTGAATAGCTTTGGTTATAGGCTTTGATAACACATTTACTGCGAACGCGTGATTGGTGTCATATCTTTGGTGCCATCCATACTGCACCACTGGGCAAACCGCACTGGACGAGTTAACTCAGTGAGTCGAAGTGCATATTGTTGAAACAGGTTCAATATTAGTATTAGTGAGTGTAAAAAGATTTGTTTTCCCATCCTGCATGTGATTTGATTGTTAGACTCGCCATTTGCTATTATTGTAGCTACGTGATTTCAGTGTAAATTCATTTTTGAGAGAAGTCAAATGATAAATTATTCTTCTGTAAGAATAGGCGTTCTGCCAAGAAAATTAGTTTTCAACTGGTTGGCAAGACTCGGCAGTAAATTAAAGTCCTTCTTGAAGCTTTCTCCACTTGATGAAATATTTCAAATATTACGTCTCTGGTCGTTCTGTTCATTATGGTCAGCTCTGTGAGTTTTGATGCTGTTGAATTATAAAATCAGTGTTGTATGTATTTATAGTGTATTGTGTAAAAATTACTTATATAGCCTATAATTATTAGAAAGTTCATCCAATTATATTTGTTTGTTTCAGGCTTTGCATGCAGCTTCGCTGTGCAACGACTTCTCACGACCCATTTACCATACTCAAAGAACGGACACCTACTTGTTTCGAGTTTACTTGCTGCTGGTGTTGCATACAAAGTTGCAACCTTTCGTGCTGTGGCTTGCCAAGAAATGTTGCAAATGAAGTCAACTTCGAAAAGTGTAAAGGATTAAAGAACTCCAAACTCAAGCTATTTCGTATTCTTGCTTTTCATTTCTTAGAAGATTTTTGGTTTGGTCATACGTTCACGAATTTTATATCGATATACAATGTTATTGAAAACTCTTTGCCGAAAGTGTTGGAGTGAAAATCTTTTTACAAATTTGTTCAAAATAACGTCTCGTCTTCTTTCACCAAATGGGGCTTTTGGGTGCCGGAAACATTTTAGTACCACCAACGTTGCTTCACGAGACAAGATTTCTACAAACCAGTTCCGTGTGTCACCAGATCATCGGGGAAACATCACTCCAGGGAATCGATCCGAGAGTGAAATTTCTGCAGGTAACATTTAATTTAAATATACTATGCTGATTTATCTATTTTTTAATAAATTTCTCTGCTTTTATACCCTTGTTTCTTAATTTTGTTTTGCTCGATTCTTTTATTAGCTTCATTAGCCCAAGTTTTGTCAGTGATCATCTGCAGGTAGTCTGGATTTCTTATTGGGTGTCAACATCCAAGTGTTTTAAAATTACCATTGGAAATACAATTGGATGATTATTGCCCATTCACTCATCGGTGTTACGACTTTATTAACTGATGAAGAGGGGAAAAGTGTAGAGACCTATTCTGACTTTATTTGAACAGAAATGTAATTTGTAAGTTTGATTTCTGTCAAACTACCAGAATGTGACGAAAGTTTTATTCGTTTTTTAAGTAAAATTAATATAACAAAACGTAGAAACCTATTTCTTAAATTTTCAACAAAATCACGATTTTCCACAATGCCGTCACTCCAATAAACATTTTGATACATTTGTTATAGAATGAACATCGTTTTGGCTAAAAAAATGAAATCATTTAATTTCAATATCTGAAATGACCCGTAACCCTACAATATAATAATGTAAGCTTCAGAAAGGATGATAATCTGTTGAGGCAAGACCAGGAAAATATGGTTGACAAAAAATATTCGCCTACCATATTATTTGGAATTACGACCATATTTGGTCATTTCTCTAGGTTTTTGGTCACTCATGCAGTGTGTGGTCTGACATTGTTATGTTGCTGAGCCATTCTTTTTGTGTTCACCAATAAAGGCCATTTTTTCCTGTTCCTGCAATGCTATTTCAGACTCGCTAGCTGTTAACAACAAACTTCAGGTTTTATGGCTTGATTGTTATTGAATAGCTTTTGGTGAACTATTTCCCTCATGCCGAACCATATACTCAAAATAATCTTCTTTGCATACGAATCACTTCGAGATCGTTGGATAGGCTTCAATTAATGATCTAACTACTGCCTTTTAGCGCTTCACATTGCTGTGGATTATTCGTTTATCGTTTTTAGTATTGATCCTATCCGGGAAAACCATCACCTGCAAGTGCTTTCATTTACCACATCATTTTCATATGTGTTCTGGGAGCTATATTGCTGCAGAACTTGCTGTACTCTTTCTTTGAAATTTGTACAGTAAACAAAGAACTACCTTTGTACTTGCTACTTGGAGTATACATTCGAGTTTATAACACAGACCAATTTATCACAAAATCTCTAAAATTTAGTAATATGGGTGACAGCAAAGTATGATCTTAGAATTTAGGTTGGTCTTATGTCCTACAGTTGTCCTTCAAAAAACGTACAAAACTTTAGTTACAATCTGATAAGTGAGGACAAAATAAATAGTAATTCATAGCCCATAAAGTCATCCCGTGTTGAAGTAATTTAAAAGAACCTTATACGACACAGGTAGTTAGCTGATATTCTTGGATAGAAATGGGGAAATGGTCATCATGGATGAGGATAAGTTTCTATTCATGACGAGGATAAGTTCTAAAATGGTCAAACTAATTCAATACCTAGAAAGGCCAATTACAGAAGACTACATCAAACATGCATAAGTTATGTATGAGGAGTTATAGAGTGAGTAAAGGATACAATGTATAGATGTAGATGACATCCACTACCTAACCGGTATTCCACTATTAATATGTTTGCTGGAACGCTGGATATTTCTGTTTTTCAGAATTGATCAACTTCAATCATATTACGTAGTATCAATATCTGTTAAATTTCGTAGTAGAGTATAATATCTAAGCATTAATCAGTGCTTGCTCTAATAATTTAGTACTAATAACTTGATGAACACGTGCTTAATACTTACAATTTAATTACAGCATCAAAAATGTTGATACATTAGGTGCACTTGATCCTAACTAGTATTATTCCGAGCATACTCTAGCTACAGAAATACATTTTTAGCCTATGAAAAGTTGTGCACTGATTTTTGATGCATTGTTTGTTTGTTCTCTGTACTTGTTTTAGAAACATTTAATTAAGAAAAATACTACATGTTAACATTCTGTAGTGTTTCTTACATAGCAACTATCTGTTCAAATTGTCCTCGTATTTCTGCAAGTTGCTAGAATGAAGGTTCGTGGAAAGTCGGTACACCATTAAATAAAGAACGCATTGTCCCCATCCATGAAAGTGGTAAATAAACGTGTGATACGTCTACACTCTACAGCAACTGGTATAAGGATAGGGACTACACAGATAACGGTTGTACTCTGGAAACATAATGGCAAAACCAGTTCATATTGAAGCACATGTAAACATCAAATTCTTAATGCAAGGGTTGGGCGTTGTTGGAATCATTTAGTAAAGAAAAATTGGAGATTCATAGACGTAGCAATTGATGAGCATGTTCTGTGAAGGCCACAAAACGGTTCGTTCGTGGACAATGCTACGCAATTGAAAAAAAATGATTTTGTATGTAATGCACTTCAATTGAGAAGCCACTTGTTTCTACAATAAATAGGAAAACCCGGCTTCAGTTTACCAACGAGATAACATCCCAGAACTATTTGCTGATCCTGGATGATATAGTTCACTTCTCAATGGATTTCTATTTTCCTGATGGCGATGAAATGTTTAAGGACGTCAACGCTCGCATCCGGCAGGCTAATGTTCAAAATTAGCTCCTTGAACGTGAAAGATCATTTCGGCCTATTGAGTTGGTACTGATCTTCAGATCGATACTCCATGGAAAATTTATGAGAAGCTTTAGAAGAACCTGCATTACTCATCGCTTATTTAGGTCCCCAGCTGCTTCAGTTGTGGCTAACATTAAAGCTGCAGAACATGCAAAACTTTAAGAATCGAGGTGAATTAGGATTCGGGGTGTAATTCGATTAAAAGGAGGTCCAGTATCTTATTGATAAATTATTACACCAAATCGATTTTTTTGGTCTAGCCAGGCAGTGTATATAGGCTTCATTAGGTTGTGGTTCTGAATGTGAAAAGGATGGCAGTAGTTTATACAAAAAATCTTTTAGAATGAGAGTTTGCTACACCAGTTTAATACATTGTGCAACAAATTAAAAAATTCCTGCATCATAACAAATTCGTGTTCGTTTCATGAAAGTTGGTGTATTGATTACAAAAATTGTATTAATTTTTTCAACAGCTTTGATATTGATGAAAGTTTTAGACACATTTCCCATGTTCAACATTTCTATTGCTTGATATTCCATTTTTTATTATATTAAAACATTTTTTATTACTTGATATCATTGCAAAGATGGCAGGTATACAGTTGCACAGGAATGATGATCACAGAGTACAGTATATTTATATATGAAATACTTTAAGATGAGCATTAGATCCTCTATTTTTTATATGTTCCATTTTCTTTAAACATAGTCTTCCATCGTTATCTCAGCCCACTTTCCTTGATTGTGTTTCTCCATCAATTGTATATCCTAATGGAACCATTTCCTATGCTCTTGTGACAAAGTCCCCAAACCTGTTCACAAAAACTCCAAGTAGCAGTGCAAATTATAGATAGCACTAGATTTATGAACTTTTAAGTTATGTAAATTACAGTGTTGCTGCAAATATTTCTGACAGGGAGATTCGTAATTGTAGTGCAAACTATCGATGCAAGTTCTCCGTTGTTGATTCATTGAAGGGTTTCTCAACAACCACATTCCCGTCTTCTTCACACTCCTGAAGACCTGTGAACTGTTTGTATGGATACAATCTCTACTACTACTATTTTGACTTGATATCATTTGAAATCCATTTCAGTCTTAATCTCGGGCTGCAGTTTCTTATATCCAGAGTTCAATGGCCTTGTAACAGCTGGCTAAAACATGTTGATAAGTTTAAGGTATATTGCATTGTATTTGAGTACGTAAAAGCAGTGTGTCTGCAGCTCTGTGTTAAGTTGGATTTTGACTCCCAGCACAGCGTAAAATATCAATCGAATGACGGTTTATAGCTAAGAAGGTTAGCAAGTCAAAGCACTCGTCAGCCAAGGTACTACCAGTATTATCCTGACTAGAAGATTAAGAATATGACACGCAGTACAATAGTTAACTGGTATTGCACTAAAATCTTTGTTCAAGTATAAACTCATGAAAATAAGTTCTATACCTGTCGGCATAAGCAAAAATAAAAGAAACATTGTATCATTCTCTAAAATCTCAATTCTATTACGCTTTTATTTACATGATTGGGAAAAATAAGTAGTCCTAACAGACAACACAGAGGTAAGAGGGCTTGTGCTTGAATTAGAACTTTATTATTCATTTGAAACGAGAGTGCGAGTTGAAAGAAATCAAGGATGGAAACAACTTGCTGTTACAGTAGAACCTCGGTTTTCAACCATAATCCGTTTCAGAAAACTGGTTGAGAACCGGTTTGGTCGAGTTCCGAATCTATTTTTCCCGTAAGAAATAATGTAAGAGCAAATAATCAGTTCTCGAGCCCAAAATGGACGGTAATATATCACTAAAATTGTACATAAAATGATGAAAAATCATCTATTTTAACAGTAAATAAGAAACTAACTATTAATTTACATAAGGAAAATATAAGAACGTAAGAACAGTTTTTTTAAAAGAACTTTACGTTTTGATGGTGGTGAGGAGGTTGGAGGTGGGGAAGTTATTTAGACGGGGAGTTCCATTATATCTTCTGGTAATTCACGTTCATGTTCTTATATCGCTTCCCTCTTTCTATTTGGATCAGGTAAATCTTGCTTTGTGGTGTATTTTCTTTTATATTCATTCTTTAAAAACTTGTTTAATATTTGTTGTTTTTGGCGGCGCTATATAATTTTCCTGAAATGAACCATGACATTATCATTGGACATGTTTACTATTCCATTTGATACCGATGTATTACAGCAGTAACACGTGAAGAAATGTATGTGCAGCACCAATAAATGGAGAGATAACTTAACGGCAGCGTGGGTGAATAATAACAATCTTTCCCGGAGGATACTGCGCTTAGTTTTTTCGGTCTCAGTTGACTGCGGTCTAGTAGACTCGGGATGCTGAACAAGCTGTGAGCCACTCTCGAGTTCGTTGAGTTCCGAATTTTTGGTCGAGAGTGGTGGTAAATTTTGCTCGAATTTTATGGTCGAAAACCGATTTGTACGAGTACAAAAACGTTCGAAAACCGAGGTCCCACTGTACTGAAAATGCGTGAACTAAGGGTAGTCTCTAATTAATGCTTTTAGTCTCTAAATTTTATTTACATGGGCCATTTTATACCTAAAAGTATATACTTTTCTGTTTGTTTGAATTCTGATGCTAGTTTTTGAAATCTAACATGGCAAGAAATTAATGAAGTATTTTCTTTCAGAGAAAGAGGGAAAAGGTCCACTACTTCTGGATGAAAGTGATTATGCTGCACTGCTACATGACGCTGAAAATTTTGGCGCATCTGTGGGTAGTAAAGCAGCTCTCAAACGAGGGCTGATGGTTGTGCTACCGTGGATCAAATGGGGTCCTCAGAAAAAGCTCGTCACCACTACTGATGGCCTGCTTGATGAAACGATTGGACGATTGTCAACTCTTCCTCATGTAACTCTTCTTGAAAAGGTAACTACTGTATGATATTGCACCATTCACCATTTTTTATCATTCATTCCATCGTATACTATGAGTAGAAAAAAGATTCAATACTAAATGTTGGGGTAAGAATCCCTACCGCAATCTATGATCAGTGTTGTCAAAACTCGTATGTACAATAGTTTTAAAACTGAATTTTTTTTAAATTGTCGGTTGAGTCTGCGTTTCATCTTACAAGTCCAGTGATGATTAGAACTGTCTGGATTCCTAGTGGTACTAATGGTAATTATTAAAAAGTTAGTTTGTCTATCCAGACTTAGATGCAGACACCCCCATCCCTACTGTCATACAAACACAGACTGGTCCCCGCAACCCCAAACATATGTTCCCTCTGTCAAGTTTCCCCACATGACACGAAGCACATGTTGCATTGCTAGGATCTGGCCGTGAAGAGGCGGCAACACAAGATACACACAACACAACACACACACACACACACACACACACCATAACACAACTTTGGGAGGACCCAGTTACGGTGGCGTGCGTCTTGCACGATGCTGGCTATCTGAAATCGGAGCTGATATGAGCTAGGGAACAACAACTGAAAAGTTATATACATGAAGATTAAATTAATTATTGAAAGTGCTTTTACATTACAGGATACCACAGGATTACCTATTCTAGGGAACTGAAACAATTTTTAAAAATTTCTATTCGTATTTCCTGATGTTTCATCCTTTACGGACCGACGGTATAATTAGTACCAATTTATGCTTGAAAATATTACAAACTGTATAAAATTTAATTTTGCATATAATTTTTTATGACTAATTTTCCTTCATTTCAGCATCTTAAACCCATTAGTGCCGAAAGTTGAAAAATGGTGCTAGGGCAATGAAACTTGATAGAAATCCTTCCTGTGACGCGCAAGACATACTATAAATTTAATGCAATTCCTGTGGATAGAGGCTAAGGTACTATCACATTGAAAAATCTACGCGCAGGCATTAGGAAAAAAAATTAAAAAATCTACGGTAAAATAAATTTCTTTTTGACGCTCAATTTAGATAATATTTAGCTCACTAGTGGTTCTGTATCAATATGTATTTGCATTTTAGTGGCAAAATAAGTTCTCTTTGGCTACCGATCTTATTTATTGTAGGAGATATAATATTATATTACAGCATTTTTTGTAGCATTTTTATTCATACAATCAACCAGGTATGATGAAGCTTGTATTGTATTATTTAAGAAGCCTTGTGACAACTTTCAAAGCATGTTGGATGTAGGCCTACGTCACATTTCCTGCACATGAATGATACCCTGCCTTTGCAATGTCTGCGTTCACACTGTGCAATCCAGTGATTTTTGCTCTTATATCTTGCAATGTCTGTCATCCGTGAAGTTACCTTTTTCCCTTGAATATTGCACTGTCCGTAAAATTTGCAGTAAGAAAGAGTCAGGGCTTCTATGATTTCATACTGAGTCATTGAAGTACCTTTCTTTTTCATTAGTTGATACGAGTTATTCGCTGTAACAGATACCATGTACAAAAATGTTGGCCACCACCATTTTCTTTGATGCATTCTCAGCCTGTATGTGCTCACATACTGGTATATTACGTCGACGTAGCCCATGTGAGAGTTAAAGAGTTGAATACAGGCTGGCTGGGGAACTGCTAAATATTTTGTAGCACTTCGATCATATATTTTTGCAAACTTCATTGTTGTTGAATCAAAATTTGAGACTAAAGTTTTATCTTTCATTTCATCACTAAAATGTTGTCTTTCATTCTGTAGTCAACAGCTCCCCGTGGTTTATTTTTCAAAAAATTCTTCCCTGTTATGGGACATTTATCAGTTCTGTTATTCCTGCAGGTTCCTGAAGCAAGATATCCACGCGACATCATTTCTTTCATTAGGGAAATGCTGATAAAATTCGTTTGTCAAAGAATAGTTCAAAAAAGTCATTCAGATTTTCTGTTGCCATAGCTTCAGCAGATAGTGATGTAGGGCTGAATGGTTGTGAGATAGGATTTTCGTTTTTTTCTTTAGCCACACTTTTCTTGGTTTCCTTTTATTTTTGGGAGTGAGATTCTCTTCCATTCCATCATCTCTCTTTTCATTTTGCTCAACATGAGCAGGAACTTGGAGGAGAAGTCGACTGAATCGTTCAGAATTTCCTTCAGCTTTTTCATCTGACTTATCACTGTCAGAGCCCAGAGCAAATCAGAGAGCCCTTTTACTTCTGGAAAACCTATATAGACGACTCCATTGTCTTCGAGGTCCTTCAGCAGACTTACTTCATCCGTATTCACTCTCGGGAAAATTTTTCTATAAATATAAACAAGCAAAAGTAAAACAATACAGTATCAGATGTCTCATAGCTAAAAGGTTGAGTGATCATTGGATAATACTCACTACAAATATTTATGTGTAAGAATAAATGCAACATCACAACAAACTTCTGCCCAAATGATATGGGGAGAATAGACATGCACTTACGCCACCTAATCTGTGGTGCAGTAGTGTGGACTGACAAGCCGTAGGGCCTGAGCGTAGAATTTTCTACGTGGCTACTTTGAATAGAAAATTTTCAAATGCTCTTTGAAATTTTGGCCATAACCATGATCAAACTAGTAAACCATTCTTTTAGCGACATTTTTACCACACAAACGGAAAAAACGATGTTCATACACTATGAAATAACATGTATAATACTCACGTGCAAGACGTGTGAGGACAGACGGCCGATATCTAGGATGTACTGCTTGCATACATCGACACACAGGGTCAAGAAGTGTTCATAACGCATTCTAAACCTGTATCAGACTTCAGCATACACATACACATGAATGTGATGTTATCAAACTTCAGTCTAAAATGAACAGCCCTATTTTAATGATGAGTAGAAAAATCTACGCATCGGCACTAATGAGTCAAGAATAAAAAGTTGTTGGTAAATCCTTTATCAGAAAGTGCAATTCACTAAAGTGTGAGAAGAATCCAGCATCAATTATAGAAACCACAATCTTATAAGCAAAATAGTGTATGAATAAGTGGTCAAAATGACTAAGGCAACAGTTTATTTCTGTAAAATTTCAACTGCTAATTTTGCAGCTGTTTGCTGTGGTATTTATTTTAATAATGAATGTAAAATAATGATCTTTTAGAATTATTCCAATTCAATAAAAAATTTAATTTTTGAGTATTTTGCTTCATGAAATCTGTTTGCTAATGTGCAAAAGTGTGTACTTTGTTATGAATGTTGACTCATTATTAATCTAAATTATCTATGAAAAAGAACGAAAGTATGCTTTCAAATGTTATTTTTGGGAAACATTTTCATAAGACTTTGTAATGTGATCTTTATTAAAATGATGTATTTCATGTGAAAGTGGCTTTCCTTCTTTTTGTTATGCATATAATGTAGGTGCGTATTATGGATTATATTTGTATATGTTGTTTTATCTTTATACATGCTTTGACCCAGAGGTTACCAAACTTTTCTGATCGAGTATCACTTGAAGATCCTGTACTGTTAACTCGTTCCACCCGGGCACAGAAAAACACATTTCGATCAGATATATCTATTTATTCATAATTAGAGCACACAAATCAAACAACGACAACGGACATAAAACATTAATTTAAAAAGTGTGGGGAATGCAGCTGCTTCTTCTTCGCTAACTAATCGATGCTTGGCATAACTGTGCTTATCGCACATCAGAAATCATGCCTAAGCGCAGCAAGACTATTCATGCTCTTTGATGTGATATTCATGACAGAATCCCTGCTTCCACCCACACTTAGAGAGGAACATCAGTAGATGGGAACAATGCGATGACCATATGTCGGGTATGTGAAGGTCTTTGTCATCTTGAAGTTTTAGGACAGCATTCATGGTGTTTCGTCTTTAGTTTAGTGCCTGCATACGTTACCTGTGGTACTTATAATATTTCTAATTTTGTATTTTTTTGATACAGTTCACGGTAAACGTTCACCACATGTCAAGCCAATCTGTCTTTGGCCCAGGACAATTGGATGAGCTCAAAACGCGTCTGGCAAGTTGTCAGACAGTCTCCGCACTTTTCGTTGTAGTAAACAGACTCGGTTACACTCAAGTCAGGTAGGCTGCCGTCACTATCAATTTCTGTTTGTCTTTGTGTCGGGTTGTTTGGTTTTGAGTTTTTGAAATTTTAGAAATTTTTCTGAACTGTTGATCTGTTTCTATAATGTTTGTTTTCCGATATTTGTATTCTTTAACGTATGAAAAACTGCGTATTTACGCTATTTGCCAGGGTAGCCGTTAAAACGCCCAATATTAGAATATGAGTTTTCCCATTCTTTCATTAATATCAGAAATAAAAGAGAAAGGCCATGGTGCGATTATGACAGAATGTAGACGAGACAATGTTTAAAATTATGGGTGAAAGTCTAAATTAAGGTGGGTTTGTGCAAAAGTGAACAATTTTTGACATGTTTAGTGGGATGCTTGGGAGTGTCTTGAAAGATGTGTGCAAGAAATATGAGTTCATGACTGCTTATGGGTTCAAAAATAAGAGGGGAAAAATTGATAAAGGATTTATGGTACTGTGGGAATTCTAGTAAGGAGAGAGTTTAGGAGTGAACAAGGATGTGGCTGTATGCAGGGTGGCTTTGTAAGAAGTAGTTGAACTGAAATTCTTCAGTTTTGTAGACTAGTATTGGGCTCTAATTTAAAATTGGACTAGAGAAAACTCTTAGTTGAGTTCATTATTTGATATCGTTGTTAAAGAAAAAAATATGGGAAAGTATGTCTGGTTCAAATGTCAATGGCGAATAATTCGTTACTGTATCACTTAATGTGTGTTGATTAGATGAGAACAGCTTTGTTGTTTGTGTTTACATGCAAGCAAGATCATTCTTATTTATTTATGACATATTTGTACCTGGAAAATTAATCAAACCTTTAAGGTTTTAATTTTTAAATGATAGTTAGATTTCATGAGTGAAATGTATCAGTAATAGGAGAAGCTGAAATGAGATACAAGGGAAATACTTTTAGAGCATTGAGTTTCTCGTGATGTTCAGTGGCTGATAATGGGTTGGATGCCGAAGACATTCAATTGTTGAAAATATTTATATTCACTTTTTTGTTTGTTCATTTTTTAAATTTGTTGAATCGTTTGATCATGCAATGCTCCAATGCCCAGTTTATTGGAAAATTGTTCATAAAATTCCAGATGGTTTATTTCTTGTTGACGTGTTATGTTATTTTTACAAGTTAACATCTGTTATCTGGATGTCATTGATTTTAACCTTTGATTGCTAAATATTTTCAATTTAGTAATGAACTGGCCAAATTATACTGACATAAATGTTATTTATAGAGTAGATTTTACATCTCAGAGGTTTAAGGTACAGCATTGAAATTCATATATAACACCGGAAAACTCACTCCCCTTATATGTTGTGTGCTCACGTAAGCAAAGGAAATATTCTGGGATCCTTAGAAATATTAATTATAGTATTCTTTTTGCATATACTGTTTACAGAACTTTGGAGCGTGAATTGAACTTACAAGTGGTGGATCGGTACTGGGTGTTCTAGCCATCTCTCATCAGCACTCAAACACAATTGAGGCTCGGATGCAAGTTGCTGTTTGCGTTTTTATTTGTTTGTTTGTCTACATAAACAATGTTTGCTGCAAGTGTAAATGACATGCATGATGCGTGCAAAAATTGTCTGATAAAGCTCACTATATTTATTAAATGCCATCATGTTACTTTGATTGTTACTTTGTTATTATTATACATATATGGTTTGGATCATCAAAGTATGATCCTTGCACAGCCATGCATTTCTGTCATCGAACAGCCGTATTATTTATGCCTCATCGATATAAATCCTTTGGCTTTAATGCAAGGAAACCCTTAAACGCCCTTATACTTCTGCTTTGGATCTGAATGTGTTATTGCCTAAACAAATGTCTAGATACTTGTTAATAGAATGAGTAGTCCCTTGGGGGAAAGATCTAGAGAATAAGGAGGATGTGTTAAAGTCCCATGTCTGAAGTCAGTAAGTTTCTGTAGCGTCATCTTGGGGACACTGGCAGCGCATTGTCGTGGATCACAATTACGCTACGCCCATGTACCAGTGCAGGTCTCATTTTTCGCAAGTGAACAAGCATTTCTTCGAGTTGATTGAAGTAAACCTCTGCTGTGATGCTGTAATTTGCTTCCAGAGAGTGGTTAAGAACAATACCAATTACGGACCACGAAAAAGTCACTATAATTTTCTGCTGCTTCAACTTTGGTTGTGAAAAATATTTGGGTGGCTCATCACGATCAAGCCATTCACCTGATCGTTTAAGATAATCATAAAGGATCCACTTTTTGTTACAAATAACTATTCAGTCATGAAACGGATGATTGATGTTTAGAAAAAAACATCGAGTACACTTAAAAAGCTGAGCTTTTTGATTTTTATTGAGCTTCGGCTGGGCCTATTTATCGAGCTGTTTTTTCATCAACTTGATTTAAATGGTGTGATCCCATTGCAGTTTTGATACAAAGTTCCTGTGATGCTTCTTTGAAACTTTACTATGGGGTTTGTTCGAAAATTGTTGTCAAATGTTAATTGTCAAGAGTTCTTAGGTGTTCTGTATCTATTTCATTTTCGACACGGTAATTTAGTTCCAGAAATTTGTTACTATTTTTTTAGGTAAACTGCTTTAAAATAGGCTAAATTCAATATTCAACTCGTAAGTATGAAGTTTTTTGTTGAAGATATGAGGGTGGTACAAATGGATAACTTTAGTACTTTGTTGACACAATATCAATACAATTGAATTGTTTTGTTTAACCAACCACTAATGGATACATGTCAAGGTGAAGAATCTGACTCAAATTTTATTGCACAATAGAGATTTATAACCGTTATCACGAAGAGGATAAGTGTAATTATAATAATTGTTATTATAGCAGGTGAGTCCGTAAATGGCTGTATTCGACAACATAATTTTATGTATTCGAATAAAAAAAAATTTGCCGTCAAACTATATGACTCGTATGAATGTATTTTAAAGTATTTCAATCATTAAGTTTGTATACATCTTATAATTATATCTATTACTGTAAGCAACATGAGCTATTTACTATGAAAATTTTAGTAACAATTTTTTGAAAATTACAATACAAGTGAATGCTTCAATAAGACATTTGTTAGGTAGGAGAGACCGGCCACTGTTCTTACTGCATGTTTCTCATTTATTCCTAGCGTTGCTACGTTCTGAAAATGTGGTAAAAAAAATTGACACCTTGCCGATATAGGAATTGAAAAGTTCGTTTCGTGTCGCTTCATTGCACACGATGTAGCTCGTTCTCCAACAAATGCCAACAGTCCTAGTTAAATTTTTCTACGAAGTTATGGGAAGAGATATTGATTCGTGTGGAAAGTACTCACAATATACAGAATAATCTACAGATAGTGATGTTAAAACAATAATTCATAGGAATATTTAATGTATATTTTCATGAAACTAGGATATCTATGGAATAGAATATGGCAACAGAAATGACCCGTTTGGTTCATTCTTGGGTTGCTACCCTAGTCACATGCCGTCTAACGTGGAGGCATCGATCACGCACATGCACCTCATTCAAACACGTTTCAGTCACGTGTATGCACCTCAATCACGCACAAACATCATACGCATGTCTCTGGAGTTAAGAAGGATATGAAATCAGTGTTTCATAGAACTGGGAGGTTCTTTACCCGATATCTGTCGAGACGATTTTTTAATACGTTCACTTTACCAACAAAAATATTTTACGGTAGTTGTTTCCAGGTTCTGGTAATTTAACGAAAAAAGTTTAGAGTCTTGGATGTCATGAAGTTTCTTATTATTAGTGAATGCCGTTATTTCTGGTTCGCACGTTATCGTCTCGATCAAAAAGCTCTTCTAGCGTAACATCGTTGAAGCCTGAAAGATAGTTGTAGGTCTTGATGAGTTGTCCTGTTCTGGGTGTTTTTTAACTTGTTTGTCGTGCTTGAGATATTTAGTGATAATGAAACTAAGATTAGTTTGTTGCTGTACTGCTTCAATATACGAGTCATGCATTGTATGTTGAAAATGCCTGTTATTAGCACCAACCTACTTTCGTTGTGCCTGCGGTAGTGTAACCAGGAATATAATAACAATAATAGTCATAATAATAACATAAACGTGCATTGCTGAACATTTATCTCTGTTGAAGCTCGTTTGCCTGGTTTCGGTTAATCAAAGTAGACGATTCAGATCTGATTAAATACAGCGGTGGGACAAAAATATGGAAGCACCTGAAAAATATTTCCTTCCCTAATATGGTGAATGAAGCTCATTGGCATTCGAAACAGCTTGTAGTCTTCTCGGAATAGATAAATACAGTTCCTGTATGTTTGGCAAGGGAATCTTGTACCATTCTTCCTGCAGAGCGGTGGCAAGTTTAGATAACGATGATGGCGGTGGATAGCGACCATGCACTTTCCTGTCGAATGTAGACCACAAAGGTTCAATAATATTGAGGTCTGGGGACTGTGGAAGCCAAGGGAGATGTGGTAAATTATGCTCGTGCTCAGAAACCCAGTCCTGGACGACTAGAGCTGTGTGAACAGGGACTTTTTTGTCTTGAAATACACCATCACCATTGGAAACAAAGTTTGTACCATGGGATGGACTTGACTGGCCAAAATGCCCACATAATTCTTGGCAGTAAAGTGCCCTTGCAGAGGTATCATGGGAACCAAAGTAAACCCAAACCACAAAACCCACGTAATGTTTTATTATTGGCAACAAGCAGTCTGTATTATAGGGTTGGGATGGCGTTCGCCAGACGTGAACTCTGTCAAAAGGGGGAAACAGTATGGAAGAAGACTCATCGACCATATTACTGTCTTCCACTGCTCTGTTGTCCAAACTTTAGGATTTAAACACCACTTTCTTGTGATACGGACATAATAATCACTGATGAATGGTTTTTGAATTTCAACTTGGCCATGAATACTCTGCTTATGGAGCTTCCTTTTTATTATTTTGGTACTCGCAGGGATCGTAAGCACGACATTCATTTCAACTGTAACTTTTGCAGCTGTAGTATTCTTTTTTTCGTCACAATCCTCCTCAATAATCGTCTGTCACGTTCACTCAACACACACGTTCGTCCACGCTGTGATTTTTAACAATTGATGTTTTTCTGCATTTCAGATATGCGGAAAAAATCTTCGATACAGTACCTCTTGAAGTACTAAACACCTCGGTTACCTTGTTTACCTGCGCAGCGTATTTAAGGCGTTGTATAGGTGGCATCAATAGGTGAGAATAACAGCGCCACCTACACATTTCACTAGATAAAGCATTTCTTTTCAAACATGCATTGCACGAGTTGTTTCCATATTTTTTTGCAACCTATGTAGTTATCCTGTCTCTTTCGGTGAACGCTCTGCGACAAAATTTCATATTGTCACCGATTTTGTTGATTTTATCGATGATTTCAACTTCAAGATCAATGATATGTGTAGATGATGAAGTAGAGCAGGCCTATAACACTCGGCTGGGGGACTCTTGGTGTTATATGCGTCTAATCATTGACTTGATCAAGAAACATCAATAGTTGAGTTCGACAAATGAGCCAGTTTCGTATCCATCGAGCGTAGTCTCATATTCCATGAGCTTCCACTCGGGTCATTAGCCTTTCGTGGGGAATTTCATCGAAGGCTTTATTCTAAGCCGAGGTATACCAGGTCTACGGCGTTTGTACTGTCTTATATGCTGTTGACTTTTCCAAAAGTCAAGGTTTGTGAGACAGCAACGCTTTTCAATGAATCCATGCTGGGTTGTCAGTTATCAGGTTTTAGGCATGGGTATGTTTTGTTACACGGACTTTGGAAATTTGTCCTGTTGTTTTACTGATAACAGATGCTAGACCGATTGGACGATAATAATTTAGTTATTGGTTGCTTGTTTGTTCCTCATTTTTAAAAATGGGAATGATATTCGTTTATTTTTAATCCTTCGGAATAATCCCAGTTTTGAGCGATCGATTAAAGACATTTGCTAGGAGTTTGCTAATTACTTTAGCTGTTTCTTTGAGTATTTGGGGAGCAAGGCCGTTGGATCCGGCTGATTTATATTGGTTTAGGTTAAGGATATGCTGTTTGTCAGTATTTCTTGGGGGTTTAAGGCGTGAAGTGGCGAGATTTTAGTTAAGTCTGTCTGAGTAAGCACAGAAGTTAAGTTTATATTTAGAATTCTGGCTTTGCTACCACGGTGGTCGGACACTTCTATAAAATAATATGAATTTTCACATTTCACAAAAAACGGTATTACAAACAACTTAAACAAATCAAAAGACCGTTAAGTCTGTTGATTGCGAAATAAAGACCCTCAGTGATAAAGTCCTAATGAGGAAAAGATATTACAATACTTAAATTTTGAATGATTTCTGCATAGTATTTACAAAAGATAGTGTTACTATGATTGCTCAAACCCAGCGTAAGATTCGTCTGCCTATACTGTGTAATAATATTTCACCGAGAACTTTTGATTGAGCTTTGACAGGCGTATTTAGACAAGAGTAAACAGACCAGAGCTACAGAGCCTCACAGCGGAAAGCTAGCTGCCTTATGCCTGGCAGTAAAAATTTGGCAAAGATTTTAGACTAGGGGCAGCTTAGTTTTTTCTGCAAATAGATGATATTCTCGTTTTATTTAATTCTGTATTCGTTGCAAACTACGCTTGTCAGGGTATTTGTCTTACTAGGTAATTATTTCTCACAAAATTGCCTTTTTATGTTATTTTCCTGCAGCAGATTATAGAAAAATCTAATGACAAACATTGTTTTTTTATATATGTAATAAGTTATGGGTTCTATAGCTCTTACATTATTTCATTGAAAATAAAGAGTATTTCATATTTATATCGTTCTATACCTGTGTACTATGTAGTTACAGTAGAGGTGTTTATTCAAATCTTTGTGCTATCATGGGCATGCGCTCCACAAATCGACATACTGTTGGTTACCTTTTCCCAGTGTCACCAATCTATGCTCATTTTTGGGAACCCACAGTAAACAATTTTTTAAATATTTATTTGCCACTTTGGTTGGATGTAAGTAAACTTTGAACCACGATTAAATTTGCTAATGGTTAAGTTTTTAATTGAACCATATTTTAAGCATAGAAGACCCTCATAGTTCATGTAGAACTTGTGAATATTCTTCCTTAATTTTGTTTTAGTTTGTGCTCTAAAGACAGAACTGGACGATCAAGTTGTAAAGGAAAATCAATCACATGGGCTTTTAAAATTATTGAAACTATCGTAGTATAGATCGACAAGAGCTAACTTGATTGGTTGTAACTCTTTACTTAAAAAATGGATTTTCTGTTTTTTTTTTCTTCTGGAAACTCGTACATAATATGCAATGTAAGAAAGGAGCTTACGTTTGTAAGGTTTTCTGATACCCTGGAATTCTTAGTACTTCATTTAGGTTATTTAGCTTTAAATGTAAAACTAACTTGACGTAGATAGTGTATCTATAAATATTTTGCAATGTGCATGTTCAATGGTTGTTTTTTTAGTTTACTTCTTGAAGAATAAATTTTTCCATTCATATGGATAAATTTTTACAGATCATTTACAAAGCAACCAAGAGAGAAAAGCTTCATACATCGCCGTATTCGTTCGCTTCAGGCAGTACTGAGCAAGTTACTTCGTCGCCGTAGTCACGTACGACATCATCGGCGCAATGTTGATCTTCCCTCCGTTGCTGTTGTTGGGTATACAAATGATGGTAAGTTCTCCCGTATCCCTTTTGCTTACTTAGGTTGTTTCAATTGAAAAAACATTAGTTGACATGTATAGCAGTCTAACTATAATGGACAGGAAAAAAGATTATTGCACTATTGTTTGCTTTGTAGGAGTACCAGACATACGAACAAATTAAAATAAATTTCAGTAATTGAAGGGTGGACAGCACTAGTGGACTACATGCATTTTTTCCCATGGTAAATATAATATATTTTCCACGGGAAAAAAATGCAAGTAGTCCACTCCCGTGCTGTCGCTAACACAGCGCTGACAGAGGCGATTACAATCCAGTAGTTTACTATATGAAGGGTGAACAGCACTAGTGGACTACTTGCATTTTTTCCCGTGGGAAAAAATGCAAGTAGTCCACTAGTGCTGTCCACCCTTCAATTTTTAAACACCCTAAGTAAATTATTAAGTGTAGTGTGCCATATTTTTGATGATATTTGGGGTATGGAGTTCTGAGACACTAACGCTGTATTGATAAATTGTAGTTTAATAAAACGAATTTAAGTATGCAAATAACAGGAATTCTCGCCGCAAATTCGCGCACTGTGTCGTTCCGAATCTGTACTTTCCACGTGAAGTACCAACTCCTAAAGCAAGAAACGACGACCCCAATTTCAGAACGAAGAACAACCCGACAACCGATAGACGTTCCTACACTGATACACTCCGTCCCACTTACGACCCTAGTAGGCGGAACTGTAGGGTCGCAGACTAACTATACTGACCGCACTCTTCAAACACCGCTCACGAACTGACTCAGAGATTTTTCTCTAGCATTCTTTCTCAACGTAGTGGGCGAAGTTGTCATAAGTTACTTATTATACCGCATAGATTTAACAAGTATACCAGACGAGTATGTCCCTGATGAAAAGCAGACAATATGAGTATGTCCCTGATGGACCGTTTCAAAACTGCTTTAGCTCTATTTCGATAGTTGACATTTCTGATGCAAATGCATTTCAATCCAACGGTTGCGAGTTGAATTTATAGCTCGTGTTTCACCATTGAAGCTGTTGATATCTAGTCTTCAGTTTACCTGGCAGCATATTTGGAACCGAAATTATTAGTGCTAATGGATACTGATACAGGGAGGTTATGTCCTAGTTTTCTCCTTCAGATTCATTAGAATAAAAGTTCGGCATTTAGCTCATGCATTTTAGCGTAATCACTCAGAACATTTGATACATTAATCTAGTGGTTCCCAACCTTTTTCGAGCCGTGGCATACGATCAAACTTCTCAATTTAAGGGTGGACAGCACTAGTGGACTACTTGCATTTTTTCCCGTGGAAAATATAATATATTTTCCACGGGAAAAAATGCAAGTAGTC